>JAOTRO020055717.1:0-14776 GCA_028566515.2 Pyracantha coccinea | reverse complement strand
CCCTTGGATCAACCGTACATCCACAAATCAACATCTTACGGAGATCGAATCAGAGGATCAAATTAGAGAGAGATTGTGACCCTAACAAAAAATCAATACAAATATTACTTTGTACACGTGTTCTTGTCTCGTTCGTTGCAGGAAATTCCGTGTTCACAATAATACTATTGTTTTATTTCTTTTCATAATTATTTTGGTAAACTTCTCATAATTTGAATGGTTTGTAATGTTTGGTTTTTCTTACTTGGTTTATGTGGAAAAGAGTTTTGATGTGGAAAACCTTACTGAAAACATCATTAACATAACTCTTGAAGCAATAGATCAAGCCAAAGTTCCAATACAATTTCCCCATGATGATCGATGAAAATTGAAGGATTTTGTAAAAGGAATAATATGCAAGCTTTGAGTTTCATTGGCAAGGTTTTGACTTCTGAGAAACGCTTCACAGCCTTGAAAAGAAAAACTCCTTCATTTTGCATATCCTTGCACATTTGATATTTTGTAGTAGACTACTAGTGTATTGGTGCTCTTTTATTAGGATCTTATTTGGGAATGTAGATGTAGTACTTAACGACAAATGTGGTTTTATGTTTTAAAGTAATATTTATGTGGCAATGTGGTACGTGCAAATTTAAGAATTTTTTTTTTCTTTACGGGTCATAATGGGTCTGGTCATTTTACCTATTGAGTAAAGTGACCCGATCTGTTAAGGACTCATTAAGATAACAGTTGTGACATGACATGACCCGTTAAAATGATAGGTGTTACACGAAAACGACACGAAACACGGTAAACACGACCCGTTTGCCAGGCCTAGAGAGGGGGAACAAATATCCTCTAGCTTTCTCTCTTTCTTGTAGGGTTAAATAATTGCTCTCTGAAGTTGATTTAATCCTACTTAACGTAGACTTAAATAGACTTTGTATATAATTTATTTCCTTTCCCTAGAATGATCTAACTTCAATCAAAGTGGGAATCTGCATAGACTTAAATAGACTTTGTAGATAATTTATTTCCTTAAGCAATTGGAGATCTCTACACCTAGTGCCCTTTCCTGCGAGCAACCCTGCAAGTGTGAGGACATTTGTGGAGCCAAGAATAATCCAAAAAATCTTAGAGGCAACACATGAATTTTTGGGTGAAAAGACGAGATTACCTTCTAGGCACCCTGAGATTCCCATGCGCACGCAACGGACAATAACGGCTCAATTAAGGAAGAATCAAACATAATCAATGTAATATTTATTCAAATTCCCCTCATCCATCCCTTATTGATTTTATTCAAAAGGTAAGTCCCAAAACTTTATATTTAATTTAGGAATAATTACCATGTTAATTGCAAGATATTTTGTGAAATATATCTTGCAGTTATTCTCCCATCACCACCATAAAGGGCTGGCCACCCTCCTCTAAATACCCCACTTACCCACTAAGATGCTCAGCCATTTGCTACCCACAAACTCCTAAATACATTCTTTTCAGAATTCTAACTTTAGCATCGGAGATACTTCGGCCAAAGCCCCCCCCCCTAAAAACAAAATTATCGTGGGCTCGTGACGCTTTTGGCCATAATCAAAGGTGTTATTATTTTCCATGTGCATTTTTGTGAAAGGAAGAGACGGCGGAAATTTGCATCCACAATGTATATTTAAATGAAGTTATAAATAGAATCACAACATATATTACTAACTTGTTTCTGCAAAGATAGAGACTTGTAGTAGCAATCTCCTAAGACAGAAATATGCCCCCACAAACTGGTGCAGTAGTTCATGGACGTCTATCTTGTATGATACAACTATCTAATCCAACTTTTTGCACTTGAACTTGAATTCTTGGTAAAATGAAAGGTGTTTTTCAGTGAAAGAATAAGAAGGAAATGTTTTCAATTGATGCATATATTTATGATATATAATGGCTTAATCCAACTGTTATATATAACTTTTAGATGTAGTTGTGACTGTTAACAGTTGCAATTGTTTGAATCGGTAACAATCTTATTTCTTTCGGAAAACACTGAATCTAACAACAGAAAAACGTAAAACGAACTGTTAAATTTCCGAGCCCCAAGGACAATTTTTAACAGGTTAATATGAATAGAAGGGCTTTGTGTTCGGGCTGGATTTCTGGGTCCGATCCCTCACACAGCTCCCCGAGGAAGTGGCACTTTCTTGGTTGCCGGACAAGATTTTGCTATTTGGTGTGCTGCAAGTTGAGTTTATGGTTAGTTTGAAAGGCGCCTTTGTGGGGCCTTCGGTGTAGGCCATGAGGCTCACAGTTAAAATGAAAAAGGATCTGAGCATGCCACTGTTATCTTTGTATAACAAATTGTTGAATAGAAATGAATTAAGTCGATTACTTGCGCCACAAGTTATTTAACTTCACGTTTATCAAATGATTGTCACAAATGGGTTAAGTCTGAATTAAGTTTTTTTCCTGCCTTGTAAACAAGGACTTTTAATTCATAGTTTTGTATGTCCAAAATGAAGGGGTTTCAGGACCCTTCCAACCATTTCCTCGATCACAGTTTACTTTAATGAGAACAGGCTTAAATAACTTAACCAGATTTGAATGTAAATGAAACTCTTAAGTAGAAAATAGTTGAAAATGACTTAAATACATGAAGGAAAGTACATTAAATGACAGATCTACTACATATAAGTATAAACCAAAGAGACTTGGGCAAGATTTAACCTTGTTGGGCAAGAATTAACTTCTTGTAGCCACTTCTTTTTTGAGTTTACAAGGATTTGTATGCAATAAAAGGTGAAAAGTAAACAAGTTTTACTAGAGGGAATCAATACTACAATACTAAGGAAAGGTAGCAGAGCTTCTAAACTTGACAAAAGATAGCTTTCCTACGAGGGGACTATAGCTAGAAAGGACTGGATCTGGACAAGATTTAGCTTTATGGGTACGAACTAGCTTGAGAGCAGAGTTTGTATGTCTTATGATTGCTTGGTTGAGTGTTCCTGTCTCTGGTGCCTCTCTTAGCTTTTATAGACCATTTGGCCCGACTATCTCATCTCTGTCCTCAGCTGATAACCTTCGAAGGGCAATGAGTCATCACTTAATTACTCATTCATGCAATTGAAAAGTTCGTTTTGGTTGGTGGTGAAGTATTCTCTGTTGTCCATCACTTCAATCATGGCATGTGGCCTAAGCTTTGGCTGAAATGGCTTTCAATTTGCCTAGAGCCTACCGACTGGGATCAGGCAAGCGTTCATTTCTACAAAGCCTAATATTAAATAGTAACCCAAACATTGCCCCCTTTAATCATTGTCAAGTCTGTTAATCAAGACATTGATAATGATTAAATATTAACTGTATGCTTTAACTCGGAACTCGAGCCATTTACTCAGCCGTTTTTTAATAAACCTTTGCACTAACCCATGATCTCCAACGTTAACTAACTGACTGTTAAATAACTTCCATTTAAATTTCCTCGGCCATCACTTCTAGCAAACCCATCTCTCTGAATTTCCAGAATTCTTGACTCTCTTGCGTTCTCAGTCTTTTCTTACTCTTTGCCAACCATGGCCTTCAAACTTCGCCTTGCATTCGAGTCTAGAGAGGGAATTGTCAATTTGCGCCGTCGATTCAACGACCCTGATCGCCCTTGGGCTGCCCTAAACCTGTCGATTTTCTTCGAAGAATGAGGGTTGCATTCTTTGGGGCCTGCCTAGACTGTCCGAGTCCCCATTGCAGTGGAGAACAACATGCCTACTACCAATTGGTTCACCTCCAACCCTTACTCCGTCGAGGATGGAATTTCTACCTCCAAGTGGTCAAATTTCAGAAGCAGATTCCCACTGATAAGGGATGAAGCCTAATCCCCAATGGGTGGATAAGCTCGAGTCCATATGGAAGCAAGATTGGATGGCAAATGGCATCTACGAGCTCATCATGATGTCAAAGATCACTGTCATAGCCAAGCCCGAGCTTCTAACCATTGCTCTCATCTTTTGGAACAATGGGACCAATAGATTTGACTTTAGAATGGGTCTCATGACTCCCACAGTTATGGATATGGCTTAAGTCTTCGGCTTGAGGCCTGAGGCCCTCGGGCAGGTGTGTAAATGTCACACATGACTGGTCTTCTCCCTCTTACTCGACCGTTGAAGGCTCGGAGGCTTCCGAGCTAATCACTCACTTGGAGTACAATTCCTCCACCTTCAAGAGCTATGAGACATCGTTCGCAGGCTTCATCCTTTTTGCGAAGAAAATGTTCAGCCCACCATCTCCCACTGCAGATAGGGCATAGGAACACATGTACTTCCTCTTTTATTGGTTGAACAAACATGTGTTCCCCAATAAGTCAAAGGGAGTGAAGTTGGAATAGATCTATTTGGTGTAGGCATTGCACTCGGTTAACTATGTTATCCATGAGATGACCAAGGATGAGGTATTCGAGACCAACCTCAATAGGCTCGCCTGGATGGTTCAACTTTGGCTTCAATGGTACTTCCTTGAGTTTTAGGCACCTAACTTGGAATTTTCCCAGGGCGTAGCTCCAGCCCGCATCTTTGCAGAAGCTTTCATTACCAACAACTCTACTCTCGCCTTCTCTACTTCTTTTCAATCTATCTGACTCGGGCATATTTGGAGTAGGGTGCCTTCATGCTTAGTAGGTATCCATGGTTCTCGGACCAAATCTTCCAAGATTCATTGGGGAATGATGCCAGTAGTCTATGCAAGGAGAAATTCATAAGCTACATCCAGCAAAATGACTTAGCTTGGAAAGTTCGAAGCGATTGAACTGGTTATGTTTACCACCCCGATTTCTGTGATAGACAGCTGGGATTTAGGCAGGCAATCCCAGTGCCATTCTTTGACTCTCTGCACTGTGGAACTTCTTATCACATTTGTTCTCCCTCCGAGGTTACATTTTGGGCAACTTGGCGCAACTTGGAGGTGATCAGTGGGATCACCCACAAACCTGTAGCCCTGAATTTTGTGTGCACTCCTCATTTGCCACTTGGTGGGAAGCCAAGTGGTCAAAGAAATATGATGGGGACATCAAGGAGGCCCAGAATCAACTTTTCGATCAGGTCTTATTCAAGTTTCTCCCCAAGAATGATGAGTTCGAGAACTAGAAGGAGGTCATCAACCAAAAGAACTAGCTTCTGCTTATAGGTAAATCACATTACTTCTGTTTTTTCTTTCTTTTATGATGCCTTCGTAGTCTTTCATTTGCTAACTCTTATTTTGGTCTTGCAGCCTAAGACAACATTGAAGAAGTAGATGTCAGGCCAGAGGAGGAAGCTGCAGATGCCTTGGTTCTCTAATAGGTTGCTGCTGTGGCAGCAAGGTAAGAGGTAGGGTCCATCCAAGCTGCTGGAGATAAGGGTGACATCTCAGAGCTCTTCAGTGATTCAGAGGCCGAGGCTGGCCTTGAAGTAGAGACAAGGGCTTCTCGTTGGGAAAGGGCTACTGTGGTGGAATCTTCAGAATTCGAGCTCGAGGAGATGCCTTAAACTCAACTTGCCTTGCCTAGCCTGAGAGCTACTCCTACCAAGAAGAGGACTAGGTCTCATACTCTCTATGCCTCTAAACCTTCCTCCGCCCATCCAGTTGAAGGGGGTAAAATAGAAGACTGCTAGTAAGTAACTTAGTCTTAGTCTTCTTCTTCCAGTTTCGATTTTTCTGAGGTTTGAACTAACACTCCTCTGTTTTTGTACTTAGGGCCTTCAGCTACTAAGAAACCTGACCCCACTCCCAAAGATGCGCAGTCAGGCGTATATGTGCATTAGGAAGACAATGATGTATTTGCCAAGATCCTTAAGGAGTTGAAGGTATAAATCTTTCAAACTTTGCTTGAAATAGGATACTAGAGTAGAGGGAACTTCCCAACCCGAGCCTTCTTCTTCTCAAGCTCGTTCGATGCATCTTTCTCATCCTCAGGCTGAACCCTCAAAGGTATACTTCTCTCTCAATCCTAGTCAACTTTGTGATTTTCTAAGTTTCAAAAGTTAACACTCACTTCTGTTATTTTTCAGGTAAGGGGTGCTGCATCTGCACATCAAGTCGGGCAAACCTTAACCCCTACCTCTTATATTCCCCTTCCAACCATGGCGGTGACTCCCACTTCCTAGTTCAATCCAACAACTGGGGAGTTGATGTACTACGTGGACGATGACAGCACTTTAGTAAGTTTTTTCTTCCTCAAGCCCTTTTTTAACCTTCTCTTCAAGTTCTTTACAACTTGTTTGTTGCTTTTGTCAATCTTCCCCAATGCACGAGGCAACACACCATCCAAAAACCATATTTTAGGGAGCTTATAGTCCCTGAGATACCCGTTGTCTCAGATGTAACTAGCCCTAAGACTCCTCAAACTTCTACTTGGGCCAGCCCGTCTACTTCTCCCAAGGCAGCTACAATAACAGAGGTCCCTCATCCCAAAGCTCAAGGTTCAGCTTAGATATAAAAAACCTTCCACTTCTGTTTTTTCTTTAGTTTCAGTGTAAACCAACCTTTTAACTTACTCTTATCTTGGTTAAAAAACAAGTTTCTGCCCAGGGCTCGGGCAAGTCTCCCCAGCCAACCGTGCACAAGGTTATCTTCCCTCAGCCTTCTAAAGCCTCTGGAGTCATAGAGATCCCCATCCCTTGGCCTAGGAAGACTACTGTTGCTACTTCTGCTTCTGAGTCTCTTCCCTCCATTTCTTCTTAAGCTACCTCTACCGCTGCTGCCTTTGGGGGAGCTAGAGTAATGCCTCCATCTCTAGCATATATTCTAGCCACTGCCTCTTTTCCTGAACTAGTCAGAGAGTTCGAGTAAATCATAACCAAGCTGAGGTCTCTAATGCGCCTCTCTAAGCCTCAACATCTTTAGGACCTGCCCCGAGTCTTCAAGGAATGGATGCAGAGGGACTTCTCTGTTTGTGTCAGCCTCAATGCACTCCAAGAAGCTAAGAAAGCACTCACTGAGTTATACAAGGATCAACAAATGTCAAAGGTCCAATATGAGTCATTCATCTCCTTCTTTGAGAACCTGAGGGCTCTGAGGGATCAACACATTCGGGCAGAAAGGTAAGCAAACTGAGTGAAGTGTTACAAGGAGAAGCATAGTAGAACTTCCAGCTCATTGCAGCAGCTGGTGGATGAGGGCTTAGCCATGGAGGATCGCATCATGGTGGTTACTGCCCAGATCTAAAAGCTGAATAAGCAACTTTCTGCACTGAAGGCCGAGCAAATGACCCTCTCGAGCAAGCTTTACCAGAAAATTGAATAAGCGAATAAGGTTAACCTTGAAGTGGAGGACTTCGAGGCCCAACTAGCCAATAGCAACATTGCTTTAGAAGAGCCCGGCAGGATTTTCATTATTATGCAAACTTACCATTCCATAACAGCTGCCTTAGCTAGGGATGTAAATTTGTTAGGCTAGGATCTTTTGTAATCTTCTTCAATTATAAATGAAAGATCCATTTTACTTCACTTTCACTTGTCCATTTGCATCTAATTGTTTTAAATAAAAAGGCTTCAACACTTCTTTGAGTGTTTAGACTTCATCAATGTAACAATCTCTAACATCCCATAGAGTTGGGTGATACTTCTTTAAAAACTTAGCATCAACTGGATGTCTCTGCAAACTTCCTTCGAAATCTGCCAAGTAGTACCTTATTCTATCTAACACTTTGTTGATGATAAAAGGGTCTTCCTAAGTGGGACTCCACTTTCCAAAACCTCTAACTTGAGCTCCCAAGGGTAGAACTGCCTTCCATACAAACTCTCATTCTTTGAAGGTTTTCAATTTGACTCTTTTGTTGTATGCTCGAGCATCATCCCTTTTTCCTTCCTGGATTTTGTTTAGGGCTTCAATTCGGGCTACATCCAAATCTTCAATCCCTTGACACATGGCCTAGATAAATTCCTCACTATGTAGACCAAATTGGTTTTGAAGCCTTACAGAACTTACATTGATTTCCATAGGGAGTACAACATCTTGCCCGAAGGTTAATGCATAAAAGGTGGTCCTAGTTCCTGCTCTCTTTGAGATTCTGTAAGCCCAAATAGTATCTCTCATCTTCTCATGCCATATTTCTGGGTTGTATTCCACCATTCTCTTAATAATATTCACCAAGATCTTATTGCTAGCTTCTGCTTGACCATTTGATTGGGGATAATAAGGGCTAAATTGGATCATCTTTATCTTGAACTTGTTTGCAAACTCCTCCACTTTTTTTTGAGATAAAAGATGGCCTTCTATCTGTGACAATCATCTCGAGCACCCCATATCTGTGTAAGATCTTGGTCTCAATGAACTTCACAACAGCTGAATTAATAGTTTTCACAACTGAAGCTTCTACCCACTTGGTAAAGAAGTCAGTTGCCACAGTTATAAAGGTGTGCACCTTGCTGGAGGCTGGGAAAATTTTCCCGATGAAGTCCATTGCCCACCTTCTGAAAGGCCAAAGTTTTACTACTGGATTCAAGGGTACTTAGGGTATGTGTTGAAGAGGTCCATGCTTTTGTCTTCACATCATCTTGCATAAGCTTTATAATCCTTTTCCATGTTGGGCCAAAAGTAGCCATACCTTCTCAGCAACCATCTCATCTTAATTCTAGCTTGATGTGCTCCACAAATGCCTTCATGCACTTCAGCCATCACCCTCCTTGATTCTTCCATGCCTAAGCACTTCGACAAAAGTCCATATGGAGTATTTCTTAGTAAGGTTTTGTCCCACATCATAATCTTAGTTGCTTGCTGCCTAATCTTCTTACCTGTGGGAGAATAAGGGTTTTTTAAGTATTGGATGATAGGTGTTCTCTTGTCTTCTATCTCATGTTCTTTGGTCATTATATCTAAGCAAAACTCTCTCTTAAAGATAGAAGGGAGATTTCTTCTCTGTACATCTACATTCACCTTAAACCTTATTTCTTGAATCTGTGTTCCAGAAGTCAACTGTGCCATCTCATTGGCAATTAAATTTGCCTCTATGGGAATATGATTGATTGATACTTCAGTGCCCCAATAATTTAGCAACTGAGTAGCTACCAAGTAATAACCTTCCATTATGAGATGCCTGCACTTGTAGTCTCCATTTAATTGATTAATCATTAACTCTGAATCACCATATATCTTCACCTCAGTTGCCCCTAACTCTATCAGGATTTCTAGGCCAATGATCAATGCCTCGTACTCTGCCCTATTATTGGTAGTATCTTGGTAATCAAGAAGGAATGAGTAGCAATGTTAAATTCCTTTGGGATCAATAATGACAATCCCAGCTCCTTCAGCATTTTGAGTGCAAGACCCATCAAAATACAACCTCCAATAAGTGATCCATTGGCTAGTTATTCTCCTTACTTTTTGCTGAATCCATTCTTCCTTGCCCTTGTGATCTTTACTAGGTGGGATCTAAAGGCTGGCCACTTCCAAAGTTGCTGGGATGTTGACAAGTTCTTCCTAAGAATCTTGGTGCTCGAATAAGAAGTCTGCAATCGCTTGTCCTTTTATTGCCCTTTGAGGTACATACTAAAAATTGAACTCTGATAGTGCTAGAATCCACTTTCCAATTCTTCTAGTTAACATTGGCTTAGACAACATGTATTTGATCACATCAATCTTGGCAACGATATGGATGTGCCAAGGCAATATGTAATGCCTCAACTTGCAGGCAATGAAGTATAAAGCCAAACATAGCTTCTCAACTGGGGTATATTTTGTTTCTACCTTAGTAAGGATCCTACTGAGGTACTATATTGCTTGCTCATTTCCCCCTTAATTGTTTTGTGCCAGTAGACTCCATATTGACTTCTCAGATGTAGAAATGTAAAGCTTCAAAGGTTTCCTCTTCTAAGTGTTGCTCTTTAGTTTTAGACTTTACCACAATGTCATCAATGTATACCTTAAATCATGAAAGATAGCATTCATTGCCCTTTGGTAAGTTGCACCAGCGTTTTTCAGTCCAAATGACATGACGACATATTCATATGTTCCTACACGTCCTGGGCACCTAAATACTATCTGATGTATATCTTCTTTAGCCATTTTTATCTGGTTATATCCAGCATTTCCATCCATGAAGGATAGAACATTATGTTTTGCCACTACATCAATAGATAGGTCAGCCATGGGCATGGGGTATTCATGCAAAGGCTAACTATTTTTGCTCGATCCTCAGCTTCCAACAAGCGATTGATTTGTATTGGCCTTAGATCCTCTTCAGTCCCCAAGTTAATGGTTTCTAAGTGTTGCTGGTTTATCAAGTTCTGTACATAAAAATTCAACTGACTTTAGGGCATCGGGCTCATCTTCTAGCTAGTCTAAGTCATATATACATTCAGCCATGTGAATGGCTGCTTCAATTTCTTCTCCCAAAATCTCTTTTCCTTCTTTGTCTTTGGTGCCCAAAGTTCATTCTCTTCATTCTACCATCTCTTTGGATGAGTTCTCCTTAACCTCTCTTATTTTTCTCCCATACACCAACAGTCTTTTGATTAAGGACCTGACTGCAATTACTTGATCCTTCTTCTTCTGATTTGTCAACATTGATGTTGGTGGGCAGGGACAATGTGGGGCCTGTCCTATTCCCCCTTGGTGAAAGAAAGTCCTTGTTCTATGAGCTTTTGGGCCGTCACCTTGGTAGGGCGGCCGTTCTTATCAGCACCTAAACATTGTAAGATCCCAACACTAGGATTGTAAAAGTTTGCTTTGGCAAAAATGGCTATGGGGAGAAATGGCAGTGATTTAGCCTGCAGGATCTCCCAAAACCTTGGTTCCTCAATCATGGCCTCATGGTAGACAGCAACTTGTTTATGTAAGGTGGATGACATAGATAAACTCTGGTGAATCCACTTTTTTCCTAGCAATGCCCCATAGGTAGGGCTGCTGTCCACCACAAAGATTGCCAACATGATTTACTTAGATCCCAAGTATAATTCCAAATGCAATATCCCATAGATTCTGGTGATGGCCTCAGAGAAACTATAAACTGTAAGATCAGTGGGAATAAGATCATCTTCACTCCTACACAGCCTCTTCATTTGTTTGAGTGAGAGAACATTGACTGCTGCCCCACCATCTATCAATACCCTCTTGAATGGAACTTCTTCCAGGTAAGCTGTCACATATATTGGTTTTAGATGGTTTGCTAGGGCCATACTTAGGTTGTTGAAGACCATCTTGTCATAATAAACCCTCTCGGGCTCTTTTCGTGCAGGGTCGCGTAAGTCTGTCGAACTCAACTTATCTCTTCCAACCTTCTCAATGTTCAAAAGTGTTGTTATGGGTTATGGTGCCAAATAGTCAACCTCCATTACTGCTGGTTGATCTGGTTCTACACAAAACATGGCTGATAAGACATAAGTCATTTTTACATGGAAGTTGTTTGGTCCAGGCACTTCTTCTTTCTTTCTCCCAATTTGATACACAAATTGATTCATCCATGTCTGGGCATCCTTGGGTAGCATCAACTTGGGCACTTCGTCTTCTTTTGTTACGCCAAAGTCATGCCACTACCTTGGGATTTCACAGAGAGTTTCCACCAGTAGAGGTGGGGTATCCTTCTTTCAGGTGAGATGGTTCCAAAACAAATAGGCTCTGGATTCCATCCTGGTGTAGGCATCATCACTAAGAGAGCTATCCTCATCACTCTATACTTCCCTGGGTGAGGGTTTTGAGGTACATGATCTCCTTCACCTTAAGCTTTACTGTTAGCTCTCTCTATTTCTTTCTTACTCCTCCATTGGAGTTGTCTCATTCCTCCTGGTGTGTCCTCTTCAAACTTAATATTTTCAAAAGCTTCTGAAATGGTAGGGATTTTAATGAGTTCATATGGGCCTTATGCTGCATTTGAACTTTCCTTGTCAAAGATGCCCCCATTTCTTTAACAGGTCTCCCATATTTACCTATTATGTACCACTTTCAGCCAAGTTGGGCAGAATCTTTCTTAGTAACTAGGGAAATTGGGTTCATAGTTCTCTCTCGCCATCTTTGCTTCACACTACCATGATAACTTGGCTGAAGAGGTTTCACATCCACCCACCTTGACATTTTGGCTTCTTTATCTTCAGCTTCTTCAGAGGCCTCATAGTTTTTGAATATTTCAAATAGGCCCTTAGGTTATGAATCTCCTCCCAGTCTTTAAAACACATTCTTGGAGGTTTTTTTCTTAGTTGCCCAAATAACACTTATATGGGCATCTTGTTCTTCTATTTCTCTTCCTCTAACTAGCTCTCGATCAACAATAGCGCCCGATGCTAGCACCTCTAGCTCACATTCACATTGGCATTTACTGCATAACACCACTCATTTTATCACAGCTGTTTTTGGTCTGTCGGGCAACCTTCTAACATCTTCTGATGACCTCGTAGCTTGTCTTCTTTCTTCCCTCTCATCCCAGTAGCCTTTGTTTTCCTTCCTTAACCCAATTAAGGTTGATCATATTGATTGGGGGTTCAGGTGATGGATCTGTGTCAATCATCACATTCGCTTGTGGTTTCTCTAATAACAACTTTCCTTCCAAAGGCAACCGGGAGGTCTGTTGGAGCCACTTCCCACCCCATCAAGACCATGGAAGTGTTTAACCATGGATTTCATCACACATTTGCCCAAGTCTGATGGATGTGGATCTATCTTTGTCGTGGTCGATAGATTCACCAAGTATGCCACTTTCATACCCGCACCTGTGGAGTGCACAGCCGAAGTAGCTGCACGCTTGTTTCTAAAGCATGTGGTGAAGTATTGGGGAGTTCCGAGGAGCATAGTCAGTGATCGAGACGCTCGCTTCACGGGTAGATTTTGGAAGGAGCTCTTCAAGCTACTTGGCTCGAAGTTAGACTTCTCCACAGCTTTTCATCCCCAAACTGATGGACAAACGGAGCGGGTTAATGCATTGTTGGAGACTTACTTGCGGCACTATGTTAGTGCCAATCAACGAGATTGGGCTAAGTTACTTGATGTTGCCCAATTCTCTTATAACTTGCAACGTTCGGAGTCGACGGGGAAAAGTCCGTTCGAGCTGGCTATAGGGCAACAACCCTTGACCCCGAACACGGTTGTGACTGGCTACACGGGGAGTAGTCCAGCCGCTTTCAAAACCGCTAAGGAGTGGCAGTTAGCCCACGAACTTGCTCGAGCTCATTTGGAGAAGGCTTCAAAGAAGATGAAGAAATGGGCGGATCGTAAGCGAAGGAATGTGGAGTTCCAAACTGGCGACCAAGTCTTTGTGAAGCTCAACGCGTCTCAACACAAGAGTACTCGTGGCTTGCACAAGAGCTTGTTGCGGAAATATGAGGGACCATTCCCTATCATCAAGAAGGTTGGCAAAGCCGCTTATGTTGTGGAACTCCCACCCCGCCTCAAGTTTCACCCGGTGTTCCATGTGAGCAACTTGAAGCCTTATCATGCAGATGATGAGGAACCAAGCAGAGGTGAGTCTCATCGAGCACCACCTTTGATGACGGAGGCATTTGACAAAGAAGCGGAGAGCATTGAAGCCAAGCGTGTCTCAGGTTTGACAAAGAAAATAAGAAGAGTGCGTATAACGGATATTTTCTTTGGTTGGTAATTGGCTATGGAATTGGTGAGTTCTCTTGCAACATCTAATTTGTTTTTATTTTTTATTCTTAAAATCCTTCCCCTCCTAGGATAGACATGAATTACAAAAATGATGCCTGCCTTGCTTGGGAAAAGCATTCTGTTCTGTATCTTTCATGTTCCGCTCTGTTATGGCAAAATCCGTTTCACACCTTTGTTTATGACTATAAGTTCTTGCTCATAATATCTAAGTATTTATTTCATTTCCTTTTAATAGGTGACTGCAACATGATCAAACCATACATGACATATTGTCTTCATGTTCATATTCCTTTTACAGGACTCGGTCTTACTTACCTGGCTTTGTATCTGATGAATGGGAACGGTCAGCTTGCACTCCTATATCTTGTTCCATGTACACTAGGTAATCTCTAGTGCATCGATCTTACATATCATCTTCGGTTTTTGTTAGACGCGTTTTCCATTTTTTGGGCAGATAGAATTGGCAGATTTTTACCGTCTTGTATTCCTGCTGTGGTCACCAGGTGTTACAGTGATTTTGGGATTGATAAGGTGCGAACTGAAGCAACTCTGGGATTATGGCACAGAGGTATCCCCATCGAGCGTTGAACCTTCGGTAGAAGCCAGTAGATCGGTGGTCTGACGGCCCCCCAGATGTATGTATATTGTTGGAGATGATGATTATCATCTTCGTAAAAGCATATGGTGTAAAAAGGTGATCCACCATTGAAGTCGAGAGCTTCAAATCTTTGAAACTCGAACTCAGGTGAGGCTCACTGCCTTATTATGTTTTGTTAATTAGTTTTCGTGGCTGTGCTTTTCAGTCCAAATGTAAGGTTCTAATCTATGCATGCATGTCTTCTCCGACGACAACTCTAGCGGGTTCATACTGTGGGTGTGCGGACCCCTTGAAATCGAACCCAGGCCGACACCACCTTCGTCATTTTCTCTCCCATGTCAAACCGGCACCACTCACTCTCTTTCCCAAGGCCACTGTTCACGTCTTCCTTTTCCAACGGCATTCACGGCGAGTTCTCGCCATTCAAGACAAAGGTAAGTAATAGGATTTTTACCACCTACAAAAGTAAGATAAAAACATTCAAAAATACTTGCAAGAGTACAAGGTGGTCGTAGTATAGCAGCTCAAGCAATGTTGTTTTCCACAGGGATTGAATGAATAATTTGTGTTTAAAACCAAGTCTTAATTAATTATTTAAAACAAAGTTTGGAAAATGTTGATTTTAGAATTTAATATAATAAAAACGAATTTTAAAAT
>JAOTRO020055627.1:0-14778 GCA_028566515.2 Pyracantha coccinea | reverse complement strand
GGGAATATCACACTTGTGCTGTTACACTTTCTGGAGATCTCTATACATGGGGTGATGGTACTCATAATTTTGGCCTGCTTGGGCATGGAAGTGAAGTTAGTCACTGGATTCCCAAAAAGGTATGTGGTCACTTGGAAGGTATCCACATATCCTATATCGCTTGTGGACCGTGGCATACAGCTGCTGTGACATCAGGTGGCCAGTTATTTACCTTTGGGGATGGAACTTTTGGTGCCTTAGGGCATGGGGATCATAGTAGCACAAGTACGCCACGGGAGGTGGAAACTTTGAGAGGGCTACGAACAACAAGGATTGCTTGCGGTATTTGGCACACTGCTGCGGTTGTTGAAGTAGTGAATGAATCGTCTAGCCCCGAGACTTCTAGTAACTCTTCATATGGGAAGCTCTACACTTGGGGTGATGGTGATAAAGGCCGACTTGGACATGGTGATGAACAATCTAAGCTAGTTCCTGAACGCGTAGCTGCATTGGTTGATAAAAATATTTGTCAAGTAGCCTGTGGCCATAATCTCACAGTTGGCCTTACAACCACAGGACAAGTATATACGATGGGAAGTGCTGCTTATGGACAGCTTGGCAATCCTTCAGCTGACGGGAAAGTTCCCACTCTGGTCGAGGGTGAAATTGCAGATAGTTTTGTAGAAGAAATTGCATGCGGTTCTTATCATGTTGCAGTTTTGACTTCCAAGACTGAGGTTTATACTTGGGGAAGGGGTTCGAATGGGCAACTAGGCCACGGAGACAATGATCATAGATATACGCCTACCCCTGTTGATTGTATGAAGGATAAGCAAGTAAAGAGTGTAGCATGTGGTCCAAACCTAACGGCGGTCATTTGTCTTCATAAATGGGTATCAAGTGCTGACCATTCTGTTTGCTCTGATTGTCACAATCCCTTTGGTTTCAGAAGAAAACGTCACAATTGTTACAACTGTGGGCTAGTCTTCTGCAAAGCATGCAGCAGCAAGAAATCTCTGAAAGCTGCCTTGGCTCCAAATACGAACAAGCCATATCGGGTGTGCGACGAGTGTTATAGTAAACTGAAGAAGGCTGCAGAGGCCAGTTCTGCTTTGCGAAGTCCAATAAGAAGTGGAAATATTCGTCCTAAATCCAATGAGGTGACAGATAAAGAAAATCTGATCCCTATGTTACGGGCAACACTCTCCAGACTCTCTTCTTTTGGCACAAACAACCAGGGCGAAAGCAAGCAGCTTAAGCAAGAAAGAAAACCAGAAGTGCGTGATAATCGTGTCTTCCCAGTGTTGAATGGACAGTTGCAGTTAGGGGGTTTTAATTTGACAAGAGCATCAACTCCTCCCACTGCAGATTCAGAAAAAGTTGTTTCGCCTTCAATTCCTGCCTCTAAAAAGGCTTCTCGGTATACATCTCCTGTTTCAGGAAAGTCAAGTCCACGCCGGTCTTCTGAAGAAATCATTCTTGAGGATTCAAAGCTTATAAATGGAAGTTTGAGCCAAGAAATCATACAATTAAGGACACAGGTAGGCCTTTTATAGTGCTTTAATGTCTACAATCTAATAGTTAATGACATCCATGCATATAACTAAATCTTTTGGTGGGTTCTGGGATCCAAATCTTTGACATTCTGTATCTGCTGAAGAGAGAGGAACTAGCCTAGCTTATGAAATGAAGAATTGGATTAAAATTTGCATCCTTACGAAAATTAGTTAAAGTGATGTGTATACATTAAGCTGAAATTGTTCCAAATATGTAGGTAGAAGGCCTTACTCTCAAATCCCAGCATCTTGAAGCTGAACTTCAACGCACATCAAAGACATTAAAGGAGGTCTCTGCAATAGCCGCAGATGAAGCTGAAAAACACAAATCTGCAAAAGAAGTTATTAAGTCTCTAACTGCTCAGGTTGCAATCGTTCTGTGTTCGATGTTCTGTTTTTTCTTATGTTTTCTGATTCTCTGGCGTTGCAACTTATCCTATCCTCAGTAATTTTCTAATGTTACACTGATTTTACTTGTCGAACAGTTGAAGGAGATGTCCGAAAGAATGCCTCAAGGACAGATGAGTCACTGCAATACAGGTTCTATTTCACATGCAATCAGCTTTGGAAACCAGTTATCCAAAGAGCCCTCTCTGTCAAACATAAATACTTCGCAAACTTTGTCCAATGGCAATTCAATGGATCGAATCCTAACTAATGGGACTAAATCACCAACTGGAAAGTCAGAGCGGGTGCTACAAGATGAACCTGGTGTATATATAACTCTAAGCTCCTTGCCAGACGGCAGTAATGAACTCAGGCGTGTTCGGTTCAGGTACCTCTCTCCTCCTCCCCCTTTATTTTCAGAATCTGATCAATACAACCAAGTAAATATCTGAGGCCATAGCTTAGGCTGCAGAAGATTCACTCTGTTTCGTTTTCGGCCTGCCACATTGTGCTGTCATTGCATTTGAGTCCATTACCTAGAGGAATCTCCATCAGCTGTCTCACATTATCCTACCATTTCTGAATCATTCATATCTATGTTAGTTTTCCATAGTCTAGATTTTTCGAACGAAAACTATTACAATCGACTTTATAATATCACGGGGCAGAATGCGGATTGATGAAATGTATTTGATGCCCTCTTGTTTGCTGAAATTTAAATTGTTGTTCGACAGTCGGAGACATTTCACTGAAGAAGCAGCGGAGAGATGGTGGGCTGAAAATTGGGCAAAGTTATGTGAGCGGCACAATATAAAAGGTGCAGAGTAATATGCCGTCAGCTCTCCTGTGCAAACCTCATATGCGTACACCCAATGATCCTCTTCCCCACCAGAACGTGTAAATTATTGAACCCGTAAATCATTCCACCGAGATAGAGCGAAGGATATGGAGTCGGAATTAGTAGGTAGACTGATATATTAGGATGCCAAAATTGAAAAGATGAGAAAGACATTTGAGAATTCTAGATATTCTGCAGTTAATGCTGTTTTTTTCCCTTAAATTTGTGCCAAAATACTAGATTTGTACCAAAATATCAATCTCTAACCTTATCTTTTGTACATCAAGTTGAACACGGTTCTTCATCCTTAACTATCCATCTCAATTGAGCTCATTCCAGCTTCCTTTATCAGGTTGTCTTCTATTCGAACTGGCCGAAATTTCACTTCTCCCGCCATATTTTCATCTTCTATTTCCTGCATTCTTGTTATATGATCCGGCAACCTTCCGGCAATCGCGTAAGTACCTGATAATAGCATTGAATTGGTGGGATGATCATCATTTAGTTCCAGTAGCACTTTCTGTACAGATTCCCCAAGAGCAACATAACCATAAACCCTGCAAGCCGAAAGCAGTGCACGCCATGCTGTAACATCAGTCTTAATGGGCAAGCTTTCAATTAGTTTATGTGCTTCCTCCAACAACCCTGCACGACCCAAAAGATCAACCATACAACCAGAGTGTTCCACCTTCGGCACAAAGCCATACTTGCAAACCATCATCTCGAAACATCTAACTCCCTCTGCCACCAGCCCTCCATGGCTGCAAGCACTTAAAACTGCTAAGAAAGTGACCTCATTAGGTTGACAGCCGTCTTCTTCCATCCTATCGAATAGCCTTATGGCATTCCCCGCCTGCCCATGAACACCATAACCTGAAATCATGGCAGTCCATGATTTCACATCTTTGCCTTCCATGCTCTCAAAGATGTCAAGTGCCTTGTCCAAAAACCCACATTTTGCATACATATCAACCAGAGCTGTTCCGAGAACCGCATCCAATACCAAGTTCTCGTCTTCCACATAATCCTTAATGCAACTCCCTACACTTACGGACCCAGAAGCAGCACAAACCGAAAGCAACCCGGCCAATGTAGATGAATTCGGTTTCATTCCTTCGAGTTTCATCAGCCGTAACAAGGCTACTGCTTCTTCTACCATGCCACATCTTGCATACTTATCCACCAAACAATTCCATAACACGACATCCTTCACAGAAACCCCATTGAAAATCCGACGTCCTAAATCGATTTGCCCTTTCTTCGCGTACGCATCAATCAAAGCAGTAAGAACATGTAAATCCGAACAGAAGCCAATCTTGGTGCAATAGCCATGAAAACACTCTTCTCCAAGGTGACTCTCTAAACCACCAATGGCAGACAAAAGGTTCAAAACGGTGGTCACACTAGCTTCAAAACCGATACTACACATTTGCTTGAACAAATCCACAACCACATGAGGCTTAGACGCATGAAGATACCCACCCATCAAAGTATTCAACGAAACCAAATCATTTCTTTGAGGAAATTCATCAAACACCTTCCGGGCATCTTCAATCTTCCCAGAAACACAATAAAATTGCAAAAGGGTATTCTTTACATTGACAAACCGTCCAAACCCAGACCTCACAACAACCCCATGAATCCCTCGGCCGGTCCCGATGGCCGATTCACGAGCGCAGGCTTTGATCGTCGCGACGAAAGAGAACTGGTCCAGCGTGATATTCTGAGCTCTCAGGTTATTGAAGATAGGAAAAGCATGCTTTGGATCATCGCTGATGGAGTAGGCTCTGAGCATGGTATTAAACATGAAGAGATTTGGGTTTTGTATTCGGTTGAAAATGGCGGCGGCGTATTGGATGTCTTGGATGGAAGAGGCGAGAAGCTTGCTGGAGGGAAAAGGAAGGCGGTCGAGACCAGTCTTGACCATGGACCCATGGATCTGTGAGATTTCTGAGACTGTTTTGCAGGATTGTAAAAGAGAAATGAAGCTGAGATCTTGGAAGAAGACGGAGTTGTGTGTGGGCGAAAGTGTGAGTCTTTGCCCCAGACGTGACCACTTGGCTATCAATGTCATCAGCCATGCGGCGCCGGCAGCGTTTGAATTGTCTGGAGCTCACGCCAAAAATTCAGGCACTCAAATACCAAAGCTCCAAAGCCATATATGGTAGTGTCAGTTTTTGCATTCCATTCAATAAAGTTCTAAAAGTTCATGCAACCGCAATACCAAGTGGCACTATCTAGCGACTGCCATGGACTCTTTTTATATTTTAACTTGTTCACATGTGATCGCGACTATAAGTTGGGGAATTTATCAATAGTAGCAAAAAATTAACTCTTAATTTTAAAAATATCTTTTTTTTATATAAAAACTCTTACTTTTAATCAAAATTTTACTTAAATAAACAAAAATACCTTCAATTTATGCGAATAATCATTCGTTGATTAACAGATTCTTTGTGCTATAAGTTGTCATGGACGATACATACATACATACATATATATATATATATTACTAGAACAAAACAAGAACTGAACTGAACAACAATAAAAATCCGTAAAAATACTACAGAGCAATTTGCAAATAATGATTTGTAGGAGAAGCGGATACTGGTTCAATTAGACCCACTACAACTGCTGCATAACTACAAAGGCAATTTAATTAAAAAATACATAAGCAATTATGTTAAGCTACATAAGCAAAATATTTGATTTAGTATTGACACTTCCCAAACCAAGATAAGAAGAATAAAAACACAAACAAAGAAAAATTGGCATTTCAAGCAGTAGACGAAAGAACACAATGTAATACAGTAGACAGATACACATCTATTTCTCCAACTTTCCCAAAAATCAGCAAAACGAAAGAACAAAAAAAAAAAAATACTGACTTAAACATGGAAAGAAATTTAAAAAAAAAACGCAGACGAGGAAAAATATAAAAATTAACCATTTACACTCATCGTCGTTTATGGTAGTTTGCACCAGCAGCCAATGGCTTCAATATTTCTCCACTACTTTTTAGGTTTTGACGTCCGACATTCTTCATCTAATAGGGTTTTAGTTTTTTAGTTTATTTAGTTTTAAAGTTATAGGGTATTTGTGTCAATGTAAGTGAGACCTTGCATATATTTGAAAGTTTTTGTCTTAAAAGTTGCCCACCAGTTGCTATATATACACTCATTTTTACTTCTCACACATCATTCCCAATTTTCGATTTTCGAATCAAGTATTGGAAGAAGATAAATGATCTAAAGCCAGTTCTCTTCCCTACAATTAATGTGAAAATGACCTGTAGACGGGTAAACCGTGGGGAGAGTGAGGCGGAAGCCTTTGTTGGGGGAAGAGTAAGCGGCTGTCTGCAACACCATATTTAAGGTTCATACTATGATATTCCCAACTGAAAAATGAACTGAGAAACGCCACGAAGAAATTGTAACTGCAACTTTGAAGGATAAACATATATTCACTTGCACTAATTGCACTTTCAGTTGCCTAAAGGATGGTACCGTCATACATTGAGAAAACCCGATATCACAACTTGCAATAAGTGATACGGTAACTATGAATACATTCGGTGCTGATATCTCCCGCAGGCAGAAACGGAATATATGAATGCAGCCCGAGACCAAACTACCTTTCCTTGTATGGGGAAAGACTGCTGCTGCTCATCGGAGTTTTCTCCTCCTTGAAGGGTTGGGTTGATGCATCGGATAGACTCGGTAGCCTTGAAACAGAACCCTTCCCTTTCCTCGCATTCGGCCCTAACTCTTCTATCATGTATTTCCACCCATCAATTGGTCTCCTCCGGCTAAATATGTGAGTCTTGATAAAGCTAGCAATCTGCATGCCAATGTCATATAACCAGCAGTATGCATCGAGACAGCAGAAAGAAATTGTTAGCAAGATTGTCGCGCATGTAATAAAACGAATGAATTCAGAATTTTGTGTAGAAAGGGTTTGCAAAGTCTGGTTCACCAAAGCAATGTGAAACTTTTGTGATTGAGTTATTAATCCGATGGCTCTTCCAATTACTCATATCAACAAGAAAGGAACTATACTAAAACTACAAAACTGTACGAGCTGAACTTTTCTAGCATATGAAATAGGTTCAGGGCTAATCCTACAAGTTGTACCGTTCATTTATATTATTAGTGCGAGTGAATATACACACCTGAAATTTATTGTATGCAATCCGACGCTCAAACTCTTGAAGAAGAATATCTTCTTCTCTCTGCGTCATCTCCCATATATTTCCCTCCTGAGCCTTAGATGTAGTTTCCCAACCATCAGGTTTGTTTTTGTAGTCAGAAGCACTCGGCGCTTTAGAGTTCTCCAAATCGTTGTTAGGGGAGTCAAAAATGCTGCAAGTATTAAAAAGGTAAACCAAAAATGAAAATTCGCAAGCAACCTCAAGAAACTTTACTACTACGCCGAAACAAACAGAAAGTAAAGATTGAAGATTTAATCCAGTAACTTCCGTGCAAAACCAAAGACTTCAATGCAAAACAATCAATTGGACTCGAAGCTCTAAAACATAACGAGTCAAAACTTTACATGTGCAAGTGCAACATCTGAACTCGGATACATAACCCACATCAAATTGATAGCAGAACATTCACATTCCATGGTTCATACCAACTGATGAAGCAGAACAAAACCCGCCATACTTATCTAGAAAGCACTTCTACTAATAAGCAGTTTTATTGGAAGCGCTTTTATCATAATCACGTCGAAATTTCAAATAAAAAGCCCAGAGCTTCAATCAAAAGGACTTGAAATGCTTCCCTTTCAGTTCAAGGTGATTTTCTAACCCAGAAGCACTTTTACTTTTTCAGCCAAACTTGTCAATTAACGTTTTTTTCTAAAAGCACTTAAAAACACAAAAACACATTACAAATGAGTACACAAACAGATACATTCATGTATATGCAGAGGTAAACAGAGAAAGATTAACATACTCAGAGCAACTATCGAGCAATCGCTCGATGTCGTCGCCACCGCCAATCGAATTCGAGTCGACCAATTTAGCCTCCTCCTGCTTCTCAATCTCCTTCATCCAAAGCCCAGCGTGAATCCTCTGTTTCTTCACCCGATAGTCCTTCTTCAATCTCTCCAAGCTATAAAGCGACGACCCACTCTCCCTCTGATGATTCTGCTTCCTTTCCACTTTGGGTTTCCGCCTCTCGTTCCAATTCTCGTTCATGTCCTCCACGAACGCCTTCGTCTCGGGGTCGGCGTCCGACGGAAGCACGATGCTCGCCTCCGGAGACGAGAAATTGACGTCGGTCTCCCATGGAGCTCTGCTGTTGTTTCCCGAGAGGTCGGGTGGGAGCCACGCCGTCTCCCACGCGTCGTTCCAGTCGTCGTCGCCGCCGCCTTTCTTTGAGTTGGAGGAGAAGGTTCGGAGATTGGCGGCTGAAATGAATGGGGTTTTGGAGATTGTGGACGAAAGTCGGTGGAGCTCGGCCTTTGTTGCTATGCGTTTAAGGGCTTGCATGGTTTGCGGAATCGGTGAAGAGAATCGGAGAGATTCGCAGAAATGGAAGCATAAACCCCTTGTTCTGAGAGACGGGGACGCCGAGAGGAAGATGACAACATACGGGCCTAACCAAAAGCCCAAGTATTTCAATGGCTTTCAAATGCTGTATTGGGCCGTACGTTCGATATTGGGCCGTAGAGAAAGCAAATAAAACTTTGTGATTAATTTTTTTTTCTTTTTTCTTTTTACATTAGAGAAAATCCAACCCCGACTTATCCCAATCCCAACATTTTCCCCACTTTTTCTCACTATTTATGCAAGCCTCAAAAGCTTAAGCGTAATTTAGATGTGCCACGCGAGTATTATATTGGTTGACTAATATTAATCGTAATTTATTCATGTTAATTGTGTACTTGTAAGGTCTTATATTTGTGCGAGTTTCAATTCGTGTAACGTGTCGTGTCTGAAATTGTCACCCTAAATTATAAGCGTGAAAAACCATAAAGCATTCAATTTGCAATATCAAATTTTGCAAAGGAAGTGTCAAAATGTAAGTATGTGAACAAGTTTTAATATAGTTCTCATTCTTATAACTCAAAAAGAGTAAGGCATGTGAAATTGATCGGCTTCGTACTAAAGTTTACTTCTTTTTCATTTTTATTTGGCCCCCTAGGGCCCAAAAATTATAAAACTTACGCAGGTAAGGGATGGCCACCAGCATACAAGCCCACCTGAGCTCGAGGTTTTGTATGTTATCTTGGTTGTGAAAGTTCAAAAGCATGTTTAGACAAGCACGGCAATGGAACATTATTGTCCAACGCCGTCACATTCAAGGGTCTTATCCCTTATCTGTAATTTTTAACATGAAGTTGCTATTCTCACTTGAATAAAATATATATATATATATATGTGTACACACACACACTCATAAATTCAATGGTTCTTGTGTTTACATTGATATATAAATAGTGCGGGCTTCTTTGACAACCAAGATTAGATCGATATATTCTGAATTTCAAAGCACGTTAAAGGAAGAAATGAATGCAATTTTGTCCGATTTAAAGGCAAAAGATGGATCATACATAAATAAACTATAAACTTGTGTATTTCAATTCCAACATAATGGTAGGATTAGAAAGACAAGTCTTTGTCTTGTCTAATCTATTTTGATCTCCTCACAATGGGACGTTATTCCCGTCATTTGAATTCAATGTACCTTGAATTTTATGAGTCATTCATCCAAATATAATCCTAGTCACCAAACGAAAGTTATGATTTTTTGAAGTACGAAAAATGCGGTTTCTAATCAACAAATATTCACTTAATATTAGGTAGGAAAAGGATCCTAGCTGGATTCTTTTTTCTAGGAATCTAAGAGATTTCGAGATCGTGACCGTTTATTGTACATCGTATAGTCAGTTTCCGTTAGGTACTATTTGTATTTGATTTTAAATTTTAAATTTTGAAATGATTTATGACCATACGATGTACGATTAATGATCACAATCTCAGGATTCCAGAATCCCTAATAAAAAGATAGGCGAAGATCATTTTCCTATTATTAGGTAGTTCATGAATGTAATTGTCAGTAGTCTAGACGTATCCTCCTGCCTTCCACCAAACAAAGTAATACGTGGAAACATCTAGCCCATAGAATACACGTGTACGTAGTCACGAAGAAATTGTGAGAATTGTCAATACTCATTCCTTTTAAGTTGGGTGTAATTTTACTCATCGCCCTCAAATCGTAATAACACTTATGATCTTACTTATTATTATTAAACGAGTTTAAATTTTTAGATTTGTATCTATTAATTATACAGATCTCAAAATTTAAACTTATTCAATAATTATTAATATGGTAATGAGCATCACAATAACTTAAGAGTGGTGAGAAAAATATTCTCCTTATAAATTGAAGATATTTAAAAAAATAAGAATTAATTGCAGATAAACAGACCGGAGAGGGTCAATCGCCAGCAAATGCAAGTTGCAAATTAGGTACTCACTGTCCCTGCTGAGCTGTTTATATTGCAGGAAATTGGTAAGTAGTGGGGTTGGGGGCATATGATTTTGAATTGAAATTACGTAGCTACGAGCCAACTCAAGATTTTAATCACACTACTATGTGTTAGCTATTTAGGGCCAGCCTGTGTCTGAGGAAGCTTCCCACGTCTCACAAATAATTTTCATTGTATTTTGAACACAATCACTTTAGTTTTTCTTTTCTTTTCTTTTTCTTTTTGAAGAAACGATATTATTTATACTAAAAAGAGTAGTAAGTTTAGCCTCGTAATGGGTTTAACAATAATGTGGTTCAAATTCGTTTTTGGCGATAATCGAATTTAAAACCTCTCACTTACAAATAAAAAGGAAGACACTAGACTGTAATACTAAGTAAACCTTACGTTATTAGTTTATTCAAATAAAATTATAAGTATTTGTCTTTTATAACACGTGAAAATGATACACCACATGACTAATGTTCATTATACTTATAAATATTTCTCCCCATACCACAAATAATGACTTTTATGAAACATTGTTGAGAATCAATCTCACATTAATGAGAAAATAGACCTTACATGGGTTTACAAGTAAGTTGGGCTATTTTCTGCATTTACAATTAGTTTTTCCACCTCAACTTTCTTCATGGCATCAGAGTAGGTTATCTCAAATGTGAAGCGAACAACCACATGCTCCAGTCACTCCGTTTGTGTTTACCACATCCTAGGCTTGAAAATTCGCCAAGCTTAAGGGATCATCTTGAGAATGAATCTTACATTAATGGAAATAAAGATTTTGCATAGACTTACAAATAAATTGAGTTGCTCCCCACATTGCATATTGATTTTATAGTGAAACTTTAACTTTCTTCATATACCACCACAATGACTTTTTGTATAAATAATACAAAAGTATCTATTAATTTCTCTTTAAGTATCATTATATTATTGACACGAAATATCACCGTACCGGTTTGCCGGAAATATATAAATTGCTTTCCATACTTCATCAATGGGTGTCAATTATGAAACCCTACTTTCTCTTTTAGTTGTGTGTTTAATTAACAAAGTCGTACACGTACTTTGGTTCCCTCCACTTGTTATTGTGTGGAGATTTCAAATTTGGAATCTTCCCCTAAGCCAACCACTTTCCGAGTTGAGCATCTGCCTTTTTCTTATTAATTGCTGGGCAATTGCGACGAAGGCGCCCTTCAACCATAATCTCCATCTTTATCATACATTATTGTACAAACACACGATTGTTCATACAACTTTTTCAAGACTAAAATGAGAAGTAACAATCGTGAACTATTGCTTTTTTAATACAAATTTAGACAACTGCTTAGTACATGTATTATAAAAGTTGAAAAATTAAATTGCTTAATTAAGTTTGATATTGTTACACCACTATGTCACTTTTTATTACAATATCCAGAGCAAGATTGAGTCTAACTAACGCAATAGAAGAATGGTTCATTTACACTCAAATTACCAAATCATTTACACAAATGAAAATATATAGGATTCGTTGTGAGTTGAAGAGGCGAAAATACTTATATGTCTTATGGCTTGTTTGATATTGATGTGATTTGAAAGAAAGAAAAAACTGATTCTGCTATGCTACGAGAATAAGCTCATTTTTGCTGCTTCACGTTTTTAGTTTTTTTTTTTACCCAAAACTGTGAAAATAAGCTGTTTTTAAGTGTTTACGAAACACCTTTTTGAGCTTAGTTTTTGTTTATACCCACTTTTTATAAAAGCACCTCTGTACCAAATCAGTACTTAATGTATCATGACTTGTGAGTAAGGGAAGAAGAGTTATACATCGCGAGATATAAAAGTCTTGCACTTGCGGGAGGGAAGGAATATAATCACCGAAAGCAAGTCGACTACATAAGTTGTGTTTTGCATATCTTATAATTTTCAAGGTTTTTCAATCGAGGATCTTGTGTTTAGTGTTTTCATTGCGTGACTGATGGTGTTTGGTGTCTTTTTATTTTGACTCAATTACACAATAAATAAATGAAATTATTATTGGTACTTCAAAATTTTCATTTTACACTCTAAATTTTATATAATTAGGCAGAAAATTACTTTTGTGAAAAATATAAAATGAGATTTTCAGAATGTTAATAACAGTTCCCTAAATAAATCAATCATTGTATTATAATCATGCGATGAGATAAACATTGTAGGACTGACTCGTAAAAAGTTTGGAGAAGAATACATGAACAATTGATTAATTAATATCGGAAGAAAAGAGACGTTTGATCGGTTAAATTTTGACATGGAAAGATCCAAAGAACGCAAGCCTTAGTGGTGACGCGGTTGGATGATAACGGCTACGGCACGATCCTTGCAATTATCTTCAAGTCCACTCGGTCGCCCATTTTTTTCAAACACTCTGCCCAAATCAAAGTGGATTTGATTTGAATAATTCATCTAAAACAAAATGAAATCAAATCTTCTTCTTTCTTCTTTTTCTAGAACAACCGTAATTTCTATGAAAGTACTTTAGAAGATATTTCGGTAGCAGCAAAAGAATTTACATGAAACAGATTGATTGTAACGTATTTTTTCCATGTAATAGTGCATTGATATACCTAAGTTATCCTTTACATACTAACGCATTATTACTCGAGCTCTACAGTAACTTTAAATTTATTTTATGTAAATTTCTTTCAACAAAAGCGCTAAAATTCTTTTAATCACATCTCACCAATAATTATCACCCATCATTTTCAAAAAAACAAAACTTTATGAAAAACATAAAACTTTTGAATCAAAACTTCAAAACTTTTTGTTCTTGGCAAGAACTTCAAGAACTTTGAAGAACACACATGAAAACTCATAATAGCTCCATGAATGTTTTCTTTCACCAAAAAACTCAAATTTTCACAACTCAAAAGAAGGTTAATATCCTAGGGTACTTAGGGGTTCCAAAAAGCACTTTAAAACCATTTTAACAAGACAAATAGGAACCCAAAAAATCACCCAATGGATTTGGCCGAAAATCCCCAAACAAATGGCACCAACTTTTAGTTCCAATATTCATGCTTTAATGAAATACATCTACAACAATTGAGATGCTAAATTTTCAAGCAAAATTTATATTCAAAGCAAGAACAAAGCTTGTAACATTTACAACACTTAAATCACAAAATATGAAAAATCACAAAACCCAAAAGGATCCACCATAAACTAGACCTAGGCTCTGATACCACTTGAAGGAAAAATTTTGTCCTAGCTAAGAACATGTAAGAACATTTGAATACATATGCAAACTAATAACTCATTAAAGTAGGCATGCATTCAAAAACAATTCATAAAACCCATGACTTTCAAAGCCTAGTATATGGTGAACCAACAAACTCTTTAACAACATTAAAGAGATGAAAGGATTTAGAGATTCTTTACCCTTGAAGCTCATCCTTGATTACACAAGGGATTCACCCAAGTGGAGGGCCTTCAAGTCACCTCCTTGCTCCTTGGATCTTCCTTGTGATTTTCTTCCTTTTAGTGCTCCTTTGCTTCTTTGAGGATTTGAGGATTTGTTCTCCAAAACACCAAAAGCTTGATGTCTCTAAGTCTCTTCACCAAAGATTAATTGTGAGGATGAAATGGATGACTTAGGGAAGAAGAGATTGCTAGATGTCCCTCCCCTAAGTGGCCGGCCTCCTTAGAGAAAAAGAGAGAATATGTTTCACCCAATTTCCACAAGAAAAACCCTAATGAGAAATAACCTATAATGTTGCTTTTATATCTCATTTCTTTTGGTGAGTGGCAAACTTGTAATTAATCCAAGTTTGCTCCATTCACCTTATGGCCGGCCATATGTTGTTATTGGGCTTAATTGCCCATTTTGTTTTAGTTGTCATACAACTTAAACATAATGGGCCTTGTGGACCAAAACGTTTTTGGGCCCCGAAACCCAAAACCAACTTAAACGCCCAATACGAACGTTTCGTATAATTAATTAACTATTTAATTAATCTTGACCATTCTTCAATTAACTATTTAATTGCTTTTTCCATTTCATATAATTACTTCACTTTCATCTTTACTCGGTGAACGATCCATTAGGTTCCAATTAGCGAGGCAGTAGGCGATGTTACTCTTAACTATCGATTGTGAATTGAAACCACATTTCAATTCTCCCTTAAGATTAGTGTTTATACACGTTTAGGGCTTCCACAAACCATGGGTGACGCCTAGCAGCATGTCATGGTTATCCAAGCTAAATAGAAGTGGTTTGAGAACCTATTCAGTTACAACTACAATGCAATACGGTCCTTCTCCAATACAATACTCTTTATCACATTGTTTAAGTGATAGTTTGTTTCATGTCTACTATCCAATGTGATACTCCTCTATATGATTCAATTGAATAAGATTTGGAACAAGCTTCCTTAGTCATATTCATATGCTTTGGCCAAAGACTCTTGAATCATAACTTTTAGAGTATTCTCCTTCCATCATGGAAGGTTAGAGATTCCTTGTTGTACATTCATATGCCTACACGACTAGATAGCT
>JAOTRO020055537.1:0-14780 GCA_028566515.2 Pyracantha coccinea | reverse complement strand
AACCAAGCCTGAAATAAAGTAAAAGCAACCCTTTAGGAAGTATTTGTTAAATTTTCTATGGCTAAGTGTGTTCCTTGAAAGTCTGGGATTTCGATGAAAACAAGGTAGACGCCATCTTTTGAATTGTTGATCGCTAGTGATACAGATTCTTTCTTACAGCTGGTGACACAACGTGATAACCATCTAATATGGAGTGGTTCCATTGAGATAAAATATGGGGTGCAAGAGAGTTTTTCTCCGCTAGCGGTCAACTGACTCTACCTCTTTGTAAGAGAGTTTTTCTCCGCAAGCGGTACTCTACCTCCTTGTAAGTATTGGTTTGGTATAAAAAGTGGGTATAAAAAAAAACTGAGCTAAAAAAAGTGTTTGGTAAACACTTAAAAATAGTTTATATTCATAGTTTTGGGTGAAAAAAAAAATGAAAACATGAAACAGCAAAAATAAGCTTATTCTCACAGCACAGCAGAAGTAAGTTTTTTTCAAAGTATAGTAATACCAAACCAATCCTAAGCTGTCTGTCGATATCGATAAAGTTGATGATTCCACCTACTTCGGGTTCCACAGGTGATACTTAGGGTTTCTGGTTTTGAACATTATATGGGTAGTGTAATTTAAATTGAGGTGAGACATTCAATTGTGAACTCAAAAATGCGAAAAGTAGGACTTAAAGTTTAAACGTGGTAAGGAATTGGTGATGTCTGTTGTACTTGTTTTTGAAAGACTTGGTGGAGGCTGCGTTTTTTGGTAGGAATTAGGAAGTTCATATGTGTAAGCTGCCCATGTTTTGTATTGAGAATGGAGCATGAATGATTACCTACTTTTTGGAGTCACAAAATATGACAAACAAAAAACATGCGAGTTCTTTAATCCCACTATTAATATCGTGTTTGCATATTAATTGAATTCATTGCTAAACTCAAACATAAACGTTATTGAGAAGTGTAAAATATATTTTAAGTTTTTTTTATTTAAAAAAAAGACCAATTGATGGTTTTACTATAACAGTTCATCCTTTTGAGATTCAAAAAAATTTAAGAAACAATTCGGCCTTCACCGTCCGATTCAACACTGTTGAAAACCGAACACAAAACGTGCCGTGCTTGATAGTGCTCGGCTATGACATCATATCCTTCTCCTTCGACCCCTTCCGTAGTTAAAATAGATTAAAATACGGACACGTGAACCTAAAATCCGTAAACGCATCCGGATCGTTGTTATTTTTGGTCCACTGTCAAGTCTAATCCCTTGGCTTCTGAGACTTTCGTATACCTCTCACGTAAATTCCTCAGCTTTTACGTCTCAAACTTTCCAAACATTTTTTACCAAAAAAAAAGAACTTTCCGAACATTTGGGGCTTTCAATCTCCCTGTCAATTCGATCGTGTTCCATCGCAATTAGGGTTTCCCAATCGCAGAACCTCACAATGCCGCCGTTCTGGTCGAGCACGACCTCGAAGGCGGTGGGGTCCTTGCTCTCCCGCAGAATCGGTCCCAGGCATCTGGTCCTGTCCACCCGGAAATTCGACCCGAATCGATGCTTTAGTAGCATTGCGGGCATAGAAACCCCGTCATCATCGGTCCACAAATGGACCGCCGATTCCCACCTGGATTTCAATTACAGGTCACGGAGGCAATTTCTCGGCTGCGGCGACGGCGAAGAAGGCGGTGTGTTATCCAAAGTTTATGAGGAGAGGCGCGTATTGGGGTAATTTTTCTTCAATTTCATAATTTTCTGATTTTCTGATCATCCCCTATGTTAGCTGCTTTTATACGATTTTACTTGTATTTAGAATTTCTGTTTAGTTCAATGGCAATGGAGCTCCTGATATGTATTCTGGCATTATGATATTTGACATTGTATTAATTAATGACCCAATTGATTACCAGCCATGAAAGATTTCGTCTTGAATGCCGAATTTCATTTTTGTGTCGTTTTGATGTATCCCTCATTTGATTGCTATGTGAGATCGACATGGGCTGATGCATTTTTGGAATCTAGGTATTCTCCGGAGCAGTTATACGATGTGGTTGCTGCGGTAGACTTGTATCATGGTTTCGTTCCCTGGTGTCAGCGGTCTGACATAATTGAAGCCTATCCGGATGGATCATTTGATGCTGAGCTCGAGATTGGGTTTAAATTTCTTGTTGAAAGTTACGTCTCCCATGTCGAATTAGAGAGACCAAAGCGTATAAAGGTAATCATTTTTCTTCAAGCTTGCCATGATTCTTTCTGTATGTTTCTATTACCATCCATTTGTTAACTTTTCTGCTCGCTGATAGTTGATCAATAGTTTTGTAGTAGTTCACTGGTGATATACTCTGATTTTCTTAACTCTGTTAACAAAATACCCGAGACTTATATGTGAGCTACCAGAGAATATCCAAACACCGTTTTGTTTTTAGCTGCCTTTGCGTCACAGACATTAGGTTTCACTGAGGTGTCCAAGGGTTTTCTTTGGATTATGTTGAAGGAGTTTCACTTGCATTTTAGAATATTGGGAGATGACGTTAGTTTATACTATAATTCATCAAAAAGTTAATTTGTAACTTGTTACTGTATTCTCAAAAACAAAAAAAATATTTGTGTTATTTGAGCTTGGAGACATTGTGGGTTTTTGTAGTAGTGAGTGGGATAGAAACTGACCAATGTACCTGCTGAAATCACACACTTGGAGTTTTGAAGTTGATGGTGTGCTTAGGATTGGCATGGCATGTACCAGATCTTGCATGCCTATTGGGATACAAAATTTTGATTGAATTCTTCCTAAAATTATGTTTGTGCGTTTGGCTTAAACATGACAAGTAAGAGCAACAATAGATTGCTGTTGATGGTTGAAAAGAAAAACTCGGTACTGTCAGTCTGTCACTTTTGTAAGTCGTTGGATGGCTAATTTAGTTTTTCACTAGTATTTTAAGTGGTTCTTACTGAATATACCCTGAATTTGTTGCTTTTCTTTGTTAGTTTTGCTTTTGGTTTTAGTTTTGAAAGTTTGGTTTTTAACAGTCTCTATTTCTGTGTTAATTCTAGTCAACTGTATCAAATAGTTCCCTTTTCGATCATCTCATAAACATCTGGGAATTCAATCCGGGGCCAGTTCCAGGATCTTGCAGCCTTTATTTCTTGGTGGATTTTAAATTCCAGTCACCACTTTACCGACAGGTAAGGTTCCTTATTCAGTAGACTTTCTTCCGTGGCAGTTATTCAGTAACCACATAAATTATCCTGAATTCTTCATTGTCTAAAGTTTGAAGATGGGAATTTAAATCATGATGAACTCGATTAATAATTGTGATGTGGCAATGATTCTTGTCCCAGGTGGCATCGGTATTCTTTAAGGAGGTGGTCTCTAAGCTTGTTGGTTCATTTGATGAGCGATGTCATTTGATATATGGACCAGGAGTTCGAGTACTTGAAAACTCATATGGACAAAGGGCATGAGGTTTGACATTTTTCCCCATTAGACAAAGCGTTTATGAGCTTCTGTATAATGCAGTCCGCAATATGATTGAATTCAGTATGATAGTCCCCCATGCCCAGAGGCTCATTATTATTTTTATCATAGTCAGTGCTTAAGCCACCGGGCGGCAGAGGGTTTCTTTTGTTATAACACAATTTATGCTTAATAGATTTTTTATGTCTTCCGTACATGTGCTCACTAGAATGAAGTTTAACACCACAGCAGCATCTCTAGACCGGTTTTCAGTTCAGTATGACTGCAATTGCAATCTTAAATCGGTTCTGATGTATCGACGTTATTGTTTCCTTGGTTAATGATAAAAACACGATCAAGTTTCTGTCATGTACCTCTCTGATAGTGACTTCAATCTGTAGTTCGGTTTTGTTTGCAACCCTCTGTATATGAATCAGCAGCTATTACATTCCTGATCCCTGTGATTTTGGTTAGGCATTGGTGTATTTTTGAAATGCGCCCCTAATCTTTGTTTGGGTAACTTACGTTTTGCACTCTTAAGTTTACTAGAATCGCAACCTCATACATCTTTAAACTAGAGGTGTGATATCCACACATAGGGCTGGCATTTTGAGCTCAACCCGTTAAAACTAGTATTTGGATGAGTGCTTAACGGGTTGGGTTGTTAACGGGTCAACCCGTTAGTCACCCGTTAAATAACGGGTCATTTTGGATCACCCCGCGAAACCCGTTAGCACCCATTAACACCCATGAGGGAGGACTTTTGTGTAATTTCATAGTTGGAATAGAAAACCTAGCTCTCTGTCTGTTCTCTCACGTTCGAACCCTGTTCGAACCCGGACTGCACGCTCCTCTCCGGGGCTGCCGTTCTCTCCCTCATCTTCTTCCTCAAAAATCAAGGTTTCACTGAGTTCTGCCACCCTCTCTCTGGTAAGTTCCGATTCCCCTTCACCTCTTCTTCCATGGCGATTACTTTTTGTTTCTGCAGATTATATTTTTTCGTCTATTTTTCTCAGTTCTTGCTTGAGCTTCGAATTAATTTGGAATTAGTTGATTTGTGTTTGATGATTTCAATTGCGATTGTGCTTTTGTTGTGCAAATGGTGCTTTTGTTGTGCAAGTTAGATAGAGACATCTTCCCACTTCTCCATCCCTCACACACTCGATTCATACACACACACATACATACGTTATTCTTCTATCTATCCGTTTCTAGTTCTACCATGGGTTCGATGGCAATTGAGGAGGAGAAGCAGGCGGCGGCCAAGCCTTTCGACGAAGAAGCCGCCTCTGCGGTGGTGAAGGAGTTGAGATATATATGTTAGACTGTTAGTTAATGTTTGTAATTTTGGGTAAAAGATGTGTAATTTGTATGGGAATGCAAAATGTAAAAAAAAAAAAAAGAACAAAAAAGAACAAAAAAAAATGTTAACAGGTCAAATGGGTGACTTATTAGGCTTAACGGGTTGGGTTCAGGTGACCTGTTAGCTTAACGAGTTGGGTTCGGGTGACACGTTAGCTTAACGGGGTAGGTTGAATCCGATCCAAACCCAATAAACCCGTTTACAGGTCTACACGCATTTCTTTTTACTTCTTACACACTCTTTTAATTTTCTGATGTTGGATCAGATGAAGTGAAGACAATCAATGGACAGAAATTAAAAAAGATGTATGAGAAGTAAAAAAATGTGTGGATAGCACACTCCTTAAAGTATTTCAATCTCATATACAAACTTGAGAGTTGAGATTGATGCGGCTGCCAACTTGTGGCACATGACTAAACAACTAATATTTTTTATAATCAAATATAGTTTATTAGTTGTTTGGTCATGTGGCATAAATTGGCAGTCACGTCTACACAAATGTGGAACCTTTTGTTATTATTTCATCATTTAATGGCTAACTTAACAGATTTTTTAATGAATGTATGAAATTATAACTAAAATATAAGTTTATGTATGAGATTGAAATATTTTATAGATTTTGTATAAATATTGCAATTGTTCTCAAAGCTGAGAGTGCAGAGCGTAACCCTATTTGTTATCCTTTTGACCGGAAAGTAGCCAGAAACTTTCTTTGTATTGATCCATGCTTGCTTGGCAAAAATCTGAGATTTTGTATTGAAATTGTGTGGCTAAAAACCCAACACGGATCCAAAAATTATTGAACCAAAATGCTGCTGAGGAGAGGATGGGAGTCCAAACATTAATGCAGCATGGCAGACCAAACAGATGAAGATAAACTGAGATAACAATCAAAAGGTGTTGTTGGCCGCAAAGGAGAAAATGAAAGTTAGAAGGGGGATGGTCCGATGGTTGTTAAACGGGGAAATGGGTTCTATGTCATGAATGACGCTCATGATAGCGAACTGTAAGCTTGATAAATATTTTTTACTCACTTTTTTCTGCAAATTAAACTTTTGAGACTAGTAGTTGCACCTCACCAGCATTAAGAATGGAAACGGTTCGGTTTAGATAGGTCACCTCCAAAACCATGCATAACGATCAAATTTCAAACATAGGTTTGCGATTGAAAAGCAGGTCAATGATTACATGTACTTAATAACCGGTCTGTTTGGTTTTTTAAGTGTCAAAACTGAGAACCAAACTGAATCAAACCATAATCGATTATGTTAGGTTTTTAATATTATGGTTGTTTTACCAACAAAGTCGATTATGATTTGAACCAGTTTGGTTCTCAGTTGGGTTTTTTCACCGGTTCGAGTGCCCCAACCAACCTCATCAGCTGCAAAACTATTTGCTGTACCATTGCACCGTATCTACCGAACTATCCATCATAGCAAACTGGTTTTATGTCAAAAAGTGGTATCAATCAGTAATGGTACGATTTCTGTATTGAACAAAATAATTTTTTTTGACATATTTATCGATTTGTCCCGTAAATTTGCATGGAGCTGCCAATTTGGTAGAGTATTCGTGCTCAAAACGAAAACCAATACTAAATGACATGCCATTTCAGTCCATACCAAACTCGGTCCAAAGTAGCCGCACTTTTGTACATGCCTACTGCAGTCTGCACTCGTTCAATCAAATTATCAAAACAAATATTGAAATATAAGCTTACTGCAAGCAAAATCATTTTCTTGATTTTTGAAATGAATTATAAAAAAAACCTAACGATACAATATATGAGGCAAATTTTTTTTTTTTAGCTGGACATAAAACCATCTTCAAAGAAGATGCCAGATTTTAAATGGAATACCATGCAATCAAATTTGAAAGTATGAAAAAGTTTCAACCGATGTGCCAATTCTAAATGAATTGACATATGAATTTTCACTGCCAATTTTGACATACGAAAAAAAATGTTGTCAACTATTTTTTAATTATTTTATTATATACATTAATTATAAATAAATAGATTAATGGGTTAAGGAAGAAAAAATTGACATTATCACGTCGTCAGTTATCAAATTAACATTTGATATTTATCTTTTAGAATACTGCTAAAAAGACTAAATTATTTAAACAAAATTTGCGTACCAATAATGTGATTGTAGATGATTAGATTATTAATTAAATATTAATTAATATGTTTATTTGTTTATTATTAACATATTATTTAATTTATAATTTTTATTAAATAAAGTTTGATCAGTATTATTTTATTTTTTGACATCTCCCGTGGAAATGTGAAATCTGAATATTCTGACCGACTTTGGGTTTTGTCAGGTTGCAGTACACTTTAGATATGGTGACCACTATCCTGACCCACAAAGGGCTAAGAAAATCATGGAAGACATTTGGTGGTGTATGAGCCCACTTTGACTGAATAAACGTTACACAAATTGTGTAAACTTTTAATCCATCAATTTCTTATGAGAATAATTAGTAAAGAGTTGTCACGCTCTAGCAGCCCATTTGAGGGCACTGTAGATTCTTATATACCTCAAAAATTAACCAATAATGCATGCACTTTTGGAGATTCGCCAGCTGGAATTGTGACACGGCAAATTAAAACTTTGATTTCGATCCCACTGGGATCATCTTGTAATGCAACTATCTTTGTTCATCAGCCAAAAGTGATGATGATGTTCATCGCCTTAAAGTGATGGTGATGCTTATCATTCTAAAGTGATGATCATGTTTACTACCTTATTGATTACTATTGCATGAGTTTGATTTACTCTATTTGTTATACAAATCTTTAAACTTAAAATAATCTAACGATAATTTTGGTGAACATGCTGAACAAAAATACACTCTCTTGTAATTTTGAAGGATGATGGCCAACAAAATTCATGGTCTACACAAAGCTCACCGCGTATGTTATCCAAACAACTAATAAGATGATATTGCGTCATTATTTACTTTTCACTTAGGCTTTCAATGGCAAGCTAGCATATAGATAACTATGTATTTGGAGAATCAAGGGTATTAATTATAGATGACAAGTTTGTAGTCTATAGTTTGTCGATTAAGTTTGCAAAATATGTTACGTAATTAGGGAGCCGAACTTAATATTCTTTAAATAATTAGAAATGGGAACCGGAAACATTGATCATATTGAAACCATGACTCTTGAAGAACATAGTTGGCTATATATAATATCTTGCCTTAGTTGGCTTAACCACGTGTTTTGTCTGATCACCCAATCAGACATTAATAAATTTGTCATTTATTTTTTACGTACATAAATTTTCATTATCAATGGTAATGACTTATAGATATTTACCAACATTAAATAGTTGACATGTTTCGTAATCAAGTATCCTGGTCCAAAATCCTCTCAATGATTGGAGATTGGAACCACAAATATTTCATTAAAATGACCCCAAATTATTTGGATTACATGGAAGTAAGAACACAGCTGGCTTACCTATATGGGAATATGTCTTTTATCTTCTCGACCGCCGACTGATTGATGGTGCTCAAGAGATGATTATCCACCGTGTGTTTACAGAATTAAAGAATCCAATGGCCTAACTTTCTTTTTTATCCTTTTTTTCCTTTTTTTTCTTTCAATTCCTTATCGATTTCAATAATTTTGCAATGAAGGAGGCATGCAGAAACTCCATTCTTGCCAGAAAGGTGTTATGGAGATGGGAAACATTTGTGTTTGGATATAATCATTGTTTCCTTCCTTCAATTAGTCTAATCACGTAATTTAAAGTTTAAACATCATTAGTACCTCAGTACCTCTGAAACATGTTAGCAGCTGGCACATCATTACAACGAGATTAGACATACTTACAGATAGAAGAGAAATGTTAACGAAACTCTTTTAAAAGTGAGACTTTTTATAGATTTTTCGTCACCCCATGTCTTTAGATAATGTTGGCACGGAATTGACGTTAAACTATAAGGTGGCAAGAATTTATGAAGAGTTATACTCAAGAGAGTATAATTAACATTTCTCATGAATACCATACTTCCTCCTTCTCACGGGGAAGAAAGTGCTCATACCTCGATAATATGTGAGATATTTACACGATACAAACTTCGTAATTGGAACCATGCAATATCCTTATCATCATAAAAAATTTCAACTCTACAAAAATTTATTCAATTTAAATATTGTTTAATTATTCGTATAAAAAAGGAAATTGACAATTTCATTATCAGAATACTACTTATTTTCATAATCATCGGTTTATTCTTCATATAAGTGACTAAACAATTGTAGGGATTGAAGAATTTATTGCTCTCAATGACACTAAAGATAGACAGCTAAAAGTTAGTAATGGTTCATGCAGTTGTGTACAAGTAGAATGCAGGGCCAGTCTTGAAGTTAGTCGGATAAGGCGACCTAGAGAGCCCGATCTCAGGGGATCCCAAACTTCTTTTTTTTTCTTTTTTTTTTCTATCTATGTTGTAATATAATGAAAATTAAGTGAGAGGTCGTAGTACTACGGCATAATGTCATTTAGTATTACGGTCTAGTTATATTCATTTTCATTGGTAAGTGAGAGGTCTACGGTTTGATTTTTGTCAAAGACGAATTTGAACCACATTATTGCTAATTTATTGTGAGGTTAACCCACTTCCTCATCTCCTTAATGTAGATAATATTGATTGTTCAAAAAAAAAATAAAAGTAAGCCAAAGTTATCAAATGAGTTGCTAGTGTGGTTGAAATAGAGTGTGCACTGTTTCGTAGTGTTTTGTAGTGTGTGTTGCTTTCCTTTTTCTCTTTTATTTATTTATTTATTTTAGTTTTGGCCTTTCCAGCTTCCAATAACCATTAGATGTTTCTCGATACAGCCGTAGTCGCTTTCTCTCTTCATTTCACAAAAAAATCCTCCTGGAGAAAAAGTTGTCCATTTTCAAAATTTCCATCATTGCTATGATAAAAAAGAAAACTAATGAAAAAAATTTAAAAATTTTGAGTTTTAATAATAAAGATAAAATAAAGGGTAAAGTGAATAGTACCATGATTGATTTTTTAGTGTAAAAATGTAGTTTTTTTATTAAAGTGAACAATACAAGGAGTTTTTCGTTAAAGTTCCCTAAAAAAAAAGTCGGTTTGATTCTTTATCGTTTGCCTCTGTGTTGTATACCTTTATTTGTTTATATTAATTTTTTAATGATATTTGATATAGAAATAGACTTTTTCATGTCTTTAACGATTTTTTTTAATACATATCAATATACAATGGGTCGAGGATTAGAGAATTCTAGAGCCTCACTTCAAACGCTCGCCTAGGACCCCTAAATTTTCAGGATCGGGCCTGGTCGAACGCAATCCTAAATCCAACATTTGTTTATTTGGGGATCAGTTATGTATAAGAATAAACTTCATATTGTAATAAGTTATAATTTTTCTTGGTCCTATCTTAAGGAGAAACACCTCTACATAGTGATAATTGTCATTGAGTACAAAAACATACAATATTAGAAATAAAAGTCTAAGATGAACTAAATAGTTATCTAAAGTTGTTTGGGACAATGCTTTTAGTTTTTTGAGTTGATGTCACGTCTTTGAGCTTGTGGGTACATATGTGCAAGAAATAACATACTTAGCACTGAAAGAATCCTATTTAGGAAATACAACATCCATTAAGGATAAATAAGTCAATAAATAATATTTTTTAACACCTGTATTAAGTAATAACCTCCCTAAACTTATTAAATTGGTTTATTCCGAACTGTATGACTTCATAGAAGCTTACTGTATATAAAAAAACATTTTCTCTGACTAGTTTAGGTACACCAAATTAACTCATTTCAATATGTTTAAAACAACAAACTAAATTTATAACTTTAGGTCAAAAAATAATTTTGGTAAGTTCACATTTCTTGTAAAATCCCGTTGAAACTTAACATCATGTTGTAACAATGTTAAATATGAAGGTTTTGGACCCAAAAGTCAATAACGTTGCTTGGTAATTTCACGATGCCCACTAATAATATCTTACGTCCATATGGTAAGAAGACATCCACACCGTAGCAATCAAAGTTAGTATGATGTCATTATAATTTTTAAGGTTATAGAGAAATAACTGAACCTTAATTAATTCAAAGGTATCTAATGAACAAGATAATTCACTAAAATCAACGGTCTAAATTACTTTTTTAATTTTATTAAAACAAAGGTACTAATACCACATTTTTCTGTAAGGAGTAGTGTAGAAGTTTAAATAATAATACCCAAATTTAGATACGTTATATGAATATTATACCCTGCAGAACAATTGCACCTGTAAGAGTGATATCATCTGTCATAACTCAAAACCCCACCACACAATAGCGAGTATGGCACTTTTTTCCTATTGTAGCAGCTTTGCTGCCAACTTCATGGACTGGATAGGGTGCCTTGAAACAATTTTCATTGTCTCTTTGGTTAAATATTTAATTTTGCAAAATATACAATGATAAGCATTTAGCTATTAACCCGTGCTTATTTTTTCGTGATAAACAAAAGATCGATTAAGCGTGTAGCGAGAGTCTAGTATTATATAATATACCTAGCCTATATATATATATATGGCTAGCTATGTAGGTCTAGGTGAGATATCATATGGCCTTAATTCGTATCTTTAGACATTTATATGTCAAGGAAGCTGCATTTTATGTGTGAATCTTTGTGGCGGCTATCAAAAGACACCAACAGTACACTCGTTCATCACTCTCTCTCCAGGCATGCATTGCATATATTATACCTTGCAAACCAAGAAGTGACTGGTTGACAGAGAAATGTATATTATGATGACGATACGAGCGATCTCAAATCTTCATATCTTTATTTGATCTGTTTTCTGACGCTTTGCATGCATTGCATGTAGAGCAAATCTATAGTCGATATCTATATAGCCCCATTTTTTTCTCATCATACATCATAATATATAATGCCTCTGATGAATTTCAGATCTAATATCTCCCAGTATAATTTTCTACTGGATTTACCTGGACTCGACTAGATCTCGCACAATCTATATCATGACCAGCCTCATGATTATGCTTCTGTGTGTCCGAGCCGGGATGTTACGCTCGATGTTTATGCATGAAACTTGGAAATATCTACAATTCTTTTTATATGCTAAGTTTAGTATTTAGTGTTGAGGATATGAATACATCGCAAAAAGATATGGAATACTAATGTGAGCTATTTCTCATGTTGTCAACTGATTTTATAGTTGAACTTCAACTTTATTCATTTAGAATTTAAGGTTTACGCTAGGTAGTGGTGTACATTGGTGTACATATACCTACATGTGTTTTTGTGTGCATATAAATACCTACGTTGGTGTGTTGTGTGTCCGGCCTGTCGTGTGTTGCGTATGTGTGCAAACCCCTTCTTCTAGCACCATCTAAAACGTGCTAGTATAAGCTAGGTAGTGGATGAGTGTAACAAACACAATCTTCGCTCCCCACTAAAAACCAGTCTTATTAGCAGCCATGAAGATAATTCTCCAAAAAGTTGATTCCTAGCTGCACATGCATGTATGTGGTAATGGGGGCAGTAGTTACATGTATGTGGTAATGGGGGGCACTGGTTACTAGCTAGTCCATCAACCTAACACTCGCTCAACATTTCCTTTCTTATCGATGATATTCTTAACTTGTCTGATATAGTATAAGATGTTTATATTGTCCGAATGCCTAAATTTGATTCATTGATAAACTTGATTATTTTTTTATTGAAAATTTTTTGTCAGATTGAATGATATAAAATGTTGATATTGTTATAATGGAATATGAGTCGTTGATAGGTTTGATTATTTCTTTTTTCATTGGCTGTATTTGTTTGTCGAATTGTCTAATAATATGAAACACTTATATTATCATAATGTGAATATGAGTCACTCATAAACTTGAACTCTTTTTCAAATATGTCTTATTCATCGTTTAACAACATAAGAATTAAGAAGACAATGTAGCATTATCTAAACATTCCCTCTAATATAAATTTGGATTTTGAATTTTCAGCCAGAGAACTCACTAATACATCAAATCATGACTAACCTTACAAGTAGTTAAGGTGAAGCAAAGTGTACTCTCTATAGTGTTCCATACCAGATTAAAGCACCCATCCAAGTTTATTAGATTGCTACCACCACCATTTCACCACCAAACTTCATAGAATAGTTACAATAAGTTTATTTTCTTTCTAATTTCTTCAATGCATAAACATAAAGTAGTGCTGCTACCACAGTACCACTGCATGCATAATTAAGCATTAATGCATTTGAAGCTTTAAAACTTAATCGTACATTTGTGGTGTTATGCATGGTGGGATTCATCGTACATTGGGACATGCAAGCATATATATATACACCTGTCCCAATAATATACCATTATATATACAATATATATATATATAATATATACGTATATATTTACTAGGATTTCTGGGTCCCAAACCACCAATCAGCATCAAACACCCCCCCCCCCCAAAAAAAAAACTCTGAAAAAAGTAAGAGATATAGAAGATGACACGTGTGGAGGTTGCTGGTACACTTTGTGCCTTTCAGCACACATGACATTCGTACCATGATGATTGCCACATTGACGGGCTTGCCAAACATGCCCTAAAAAACCAAACAAGAGTTATTGTTGTGGGGGGAGGATTTGGAGCAAGCAAATGTTTGTAGCTTTGTGTTTCAATTGTTGAGCATGTGAAGTTTGAAAGCGATGGAGACCAACTGAGAGAGAGAGAGAGAGAGAGAGAGAGAGAGAGAGAGAGAGACCATTACCAACACAAGATATATTGTATGTGTAGGTGTACACCAGTCACTCATTCGTTTTGATTTGGACATTGTTTCCGTGCATTCAGGTGCGCACTTCTGTCCGAAGAAGTCGACAGTACTAATAAATTGTACATGTTCAGATAAATACATAATCAAGTTACACCTTCAGCCCTATGAGCCGTAAACACGTGGTCAGGGTTTGCACATACAAGAGGTGGTCACACATATAGTTGCCAAAACGTGGGAAATACATTCTGTATTAAGGCACTCCTCATATAGTCCTCATAGTTTTTACATGTCTAGTTAGTGCAATGTAAAATAGATGGTAACAGATCCCGTCTTGTTTCTGGTTGAGTTCTGCTGTTGGTGTTGCCTCTTTCCATTGTATCGGAAAATAGATGGCAGTGTTGCGCAAATACCGCGTAAACTATTTAAGGTTCATACAATTATCACTGAAGTTCTTAAGCAATTTACTGTGTGGATTGTACTTTTCAGCATGAATGTACGATCACCTCTGTTAGTTTTCATAGCATTACGGGTCACGAGTTGGGCGCTTTGACTCCTAGATGATTTAGGGTGATTGTGCTCACTAAAGAAAGAGGATCCTCACCGGATCCTTTTTATGAGAATTCAAGGAATCCTCCAATCATATTCATTTATTGTATATCGTGCGGTCAATTTTTGTCAGATATTGTTTATATTCAATTTTAAATAAAAAAATTATAATAATTTCTGACCACACGATGTACGATGAATGGATGTGATTGAAAGATCTCCAAGATCCTCACAAAGAGAATCCGGCGAGATCCTCCTAGCTCACTAAAGAACATAATTGTGTTGACTTGATGTGGCTCTTTTGTATGCTCCCTAACTTTAGTAAAGCAATTCTTATCCAAGTGTGCTAAAGGTCTTGAAATGAAAACGCTCCTCAAAAATATTGAGAGTGTGAATACCGCATCAAGGAATTAAAAAAAAAAAAACACACACACACACACATTTTGTGTGACCTCATCGTAAGGAAGAGCGCGTGCATGTTGCACCCCTTGTGTCATAATCAAATTTCTTATGGAATAATGTTAGGAAGATCAAATTTTTAAATCAAATTTATAAACTAAATAATGTTTCACCAATATGAATAAGCTCGTGAATCAAAACTTAAGTAATAATCCAATTATCAACCACGGCATCATTGCATTTACAAG
>JAOTRO020055338.1:0-14786 GCA_028566515.2 Pyracantha coccinea | reverse complement strand
TCTCAAATCAAAGAAAAAAGAATGTACCCATATAAGTTTAAAAATGGATTAAAAAAATTGAATAGATTTTATATAAAGTAAAGGTACATTTTACATAGAAAAAATTGGTATATTTAAGAATGAGTACATTTTAAGATTAAAAATGTAATAAAATTCATAAATGGATACATAAGATTAAAAAATTGAAAACATTTCTTAAAAAAAAAAAGCTAATGGGTACAAACTTATTCTAAAATTAGTAGGCAATTAATAAAGGTGTGATTATTAAAATTCTAAATCAATTATTAATTTATATTTTAAAAAATTGTGTAACTGACATGTAAATTCATTATTACATTAATGATAGGGACTTAGATCAAAATCTGAAAACTAATAAGGTTTCAATCAATAAAAAGTAATAGCTAGGGACCGGATACTAATTTTTCCTACAATTTTAGTTAGAATGAACACAAGTACTCATTGAGGCAATATAAACCAAATCTATCTACAATAGGTATTGAGTACATATTTGAAGCTTTATGCTCTTAAATTGAAATCTTTGGATAAAAACTTCATGGCTTTTTCATACTTTAAAAAATGGCTTCAAGAGATAAATTATCAAGTGGTTAGTATGCAGTCTCCACATGCCATAAGTCTCACGTCTAAAGTAACACTGTACTTGCATAAATGTAGTTGCATATATGAAGCATCATGCCATACTAGTGAGTTTATTTCACTTCATTACAAACGCCCAAGATTTAGGTGTAAATTATAGGTTTCCTTATTCCATATTTTCCAATAGCTCTTAAAAATGGAATTTGCACCTTTCCAATTTGGCCAATTTTTTTCTTTCCAATTTGTCGACATTTAATGAGAAAATGTGACTAAATAACCTTTAATGATATGAGCAGCTACTATAATAAATTTTTTTATCAATTATCATCAATTTTTGATCCAAACAATTCTCCTACGCATGCGTAATTTATAGGTATTTTAGTGTTTGGGTACAAATGCCTCTTTGGGGCTTCCGTTGTCACATCTAGGACAAACATCTTAAGGTGGAAAACTTATAGAATTGGATCATACCATCCGATGGAGAGTTATTTTCAATTAGGGCTTGAACTTTATTAATGTCCACTTACGAGGAGTTCAAAGTTTGGAACCTATAAATCTAGCATGTTGAGTACATGCAACAGATTAATGTACAACACTTATGAGACAAAAAATGATGTAGCAACGCTGATTGACAACCTTCTTGAAATTGTCATTTATCCCCTAACAACGTGAAAATTGTAGTAGATATGAGCACAACCAAGATGGGAAAAGAAAAAAAACGACTTGAATCCCAATTTGTATGGATGACCCATCTTTGTGTACATGATAAGATTTTTACAACCTGCAAAAGTAGAGATAAACACTTAATATACTTGCAAAAGTACAAGGTTATCGTAGTATCGCAGCTTAAGCAAGGTCGTTCTCCACATAGATTATTTAAAACAATTTATGTAAAACCAAATTTTAATTAATTATTTAAAACAAAGTTTGGAAAAAGGTTGATTCTATGACGTAAAATAATAAAAATGAATTTTCAATTAAAACAATTAAAGAAAGCAGCAAAGTAAGGAAAACAAAAGAAAACGGTTTTGAAAATCAATTTAAGCACTAGGGTTTCGCCGTCACCTTAACAATCCTACATAGTTTTCCTAATTACTTATGACTTATACATGCATATTTTGAAGGTTAGGCTTTCCTAAAGTATGCTCTACTTGGACCCCTAACATAGATCGTATATCAAACATGCAACTCGTTCGTAGTGTCCAGATCAAATATAAACATGCAAGACTCATTAAGCTTTGTGAAAACTTTATGAAAAACCATGCAACCCTTAAGGCATGGTGTTCATCCTAAGTTATGTTACACATATGAACCAAGAAACTTTCGTCAATTTCAAGGACAACGCCTACCAAATTTGCATCAAATTACTTTTTTAAATATCCTAATGGTGATCAAGCATAAAGACGATTAGATAATTTCAAACACGGTGATTAATAATTCAAAACTTGCATGCATAATATCATAAGAAAATTGAAAATAAACTATATATTATTGCTAAGGCTTGTGGCCTCGCCCTAGCAAAAAATAGAATTAGTTACGTACAATCATAAAACAAAAATAAAACTACTGATAAGGGCTTGAAAACTTTGAATTTTAACAAAAAAACCATGTGATAATTTTATTTAAGGGAACTTTCATGAAAAGGGGTTGGCTAAGATTATTTTAACCAAAAACAATGCTATAACTTTATTAATGGAAAAGAATTAAATTCTAATGAAAACCCCTTAAATTTTAATAAAAATGACAAAAGAACTAAAATTTTAATGAAAATGACACCATTAAAAAAAAAAAAGTACTGACGTGAGGGTCTTGTGCGTCCATCACATACACTATTTATGAAACAAATCAGTACTACAATATTTATTGGTCCAATTTCATAAATAGTGCATAGTTCTTGGTCCACTTTCATAAATAGTGTCTAGTTCTTGGTCATGTTTCATACATAGTGCCTAGTTATTGGGTCTAGTTTCATAAATAATGTATAGTAATTGGTATAGTTTCATAAATAATGTCTCTTTCTTAGTCCGGATTCATAAGCAGTACTTAGTTATTGATCCACTTTCATAAATATACTTATTTCTTGGTCATGTTTCATAATATATTGTCTAGTTCAAATTTCAATTTCATAAATAGTGTATAGTCCAATTTCATAAATAGTTTCCACCTATTGGTTTAGTTTTGGAAATAATGCCTAATTCTTAGTTTCATTTCATAAATAGTGTCTACTTATTGGTCCAGTTTCATAAATAGGGTCTACTAATTAGTCTAGTTTCAAGAATAGTTCTACTTATTGGTCAAGTTTTATTAATAGCGTTTAATTCTTGGTTCAGTTTCATAAGGTATGAAACTTGGACCCTTTGTGGTCATGCAAAAGCACCCATTGTGCCAAAATCAATGAATCCAGAAATGATCCTTTAGATTAAAACCTTGAGAAGATTATGTTCTCAATAATTATTTTAAAAGCTTTTTTCAATTACCAAATTAAAATTTCCTCACATTTTTTACATACCTAAATAAATGTAGCTCTCTATCCAATTTCTTGAGCTCGGGTGTCATCTTGGAGAAATTTTTTCTTATGCCCGTGACACAAATGGTACACCCCTTGTTATTATGTAAGTGGTGAGAAATTTTATTTTTTTATATTATTAATTTTTTAACATAAGAATCTCACAACTTGTATAGAGACACGTGATGTATCATCCCATGTTCCGGGCATAATGCAAAATCTCTCGTCATCTTGACTACTATTGGAAAACAACACCACAAAAATTAAACTGAGGAATGTAATTCATTTTGAAGTTTTTTTCTTATTCTAAGCAAAAAAACAAAAAAAAAAAACAAAATAAAATCTATTAATGTTGCTAACTATGGGAGAAAAAAGTGGAGTGTGGAAAAGGGGGGTGGGGGGACGCCCTGAGCTCAATTTGATTTTTTTTATGGTTTTTATTTATTTATTTTATTATTTATTATTAAATAAAGTTAATGAATGAATTTTTTATTTATTAAAATGCAAAGATTTGAAGTCATTTTCATTAGTTTTTATTTTATTTAATGGTTATGACAAAGTCCAATACTAAATAAATCTAAGTAAAATGGCTTAAACAATGAAATTTTCGAGTTTGCCCTTAACGGCAAGTCTTTGTCCGTTTAACATCTCTCTTCCTTTCTAGATCTCTCTGTTATTCCTGCCTCCTTGCAACTTACTGTGGGGGAAGATCAGCATCTATAGTACTTTTACTAAGAACAGGCTCCACCTCCTGAATATTTTGTCTCAACTCACGAGACAACTTGTCCTGTGATGGAAGTTTCGCGACACTAGGAAAATATGCTCGAGCCACAAATAGTTGATCCTTCAATCTCTTAACCATAGCATCCTTCATGTTTTCTCTATGTTGTTTACGCCAAAGGGTTGCTTGCTGCTTATTGTAAAACTGTGTTGAATCTATTTTTTTACAAATTGGTTAATTGGAAGTGGTGGGTTTATTTATTTTCTTGACTTGTGAGTTGTTTATTTTATTAAATCGAAATTTTATGCAAGAACCGTTACTTTGTCCTTTTCTTGTTTATATGTGATAAGGTGTTTTATTTAATCGCCACAATACATTGATAGTAACAATGGATAGCCAACGAACCATTCAAATTCAAATGTGAAAACAAAATGTCTCCAGGGCATCCAGTAGCCAAATACAATAGGAATGCTTAGAACGGCCTAAATTTGCTAAATAACGAACTTCGTTAAACATCTCTATTGTCATTAGGGAACGCTAGCGCCTCCATTTTCTCTTTGCCTTCAAATCTCATGATCTAACCTTAGTTTCTCCATCTTCATAACCTCTGCATTCTCTCATCACGAACCTAAACCGTTCTAGAAATAGTCAGTATTCAGTTTAAGAAATAGTGATATCACCCGTGTTCAATTGAAGAAATAATGGTAATACTCGTGTTTAGTTTAAGAAACAGTCAGTGTTTTATGACATAGTGATGATACTGTTGTTCAGTTCTAGAAATAGTTAGTGTTCAGTTTAAAAATAGTAAGTGTTTAGTTTACGACCATTGTTTAGTTCTAGAAACAGTCAATGTTCAATTTAAGAAATAGTCAGTGTTTAGTTTAAAAAATAATCAGTGTTCAGTTTACGAAATAGTAATGGTATCGTTGTTCAGTTTTAAAAATAGTGAGCATTCAGTTTAAGAAATAGTCAGTGTTCAGTTTACGAAATAGTGATGGTATCGTCGTTTAGTTCTAGGAATAGTGAGCTTCAGTTTAAGAAATTGTGACAGTACCAGTGTTCAATTCTAGAAATAGTTAGTGTTCAATTTACGAAATAATGATGTTATCCCTGTTCAGTACTAGAAAATCGGAGATACAATGGAGGTCTATGTGGACGACATGATCGTTAAAAGCAAAGAAAAGAATGACCACATAACACACCTTCAAAAGTTGTTTGATATGCTCGAGAAGTACAACATGAAGCTGAATTCGGTAAAATGCATATTTGGAGTAGCATCATGCAAATTCTTAGGTTATATGGTTACCAAACAAGGAATCAAAGAAAATCCGGATCAAATCAAAGCCATCAACGAAATGAGATCACCTAGAACCATGAATGAAATACAAAGTTTAACAAGATGAGCAGTGGCTTTCAGCTGATTTCTCTCATAATCCACCGACAAATGCAAACATTCTTCATGGCAATAAAGAAAAGCAAGGGTCTACTTTGGACAGATGAATGCGAATAAGCCTTCACTAAACTCAATGAGTACCTTTCCAAACCTTCACTGTTATCCAAGCCAATCAACGGAGAAGACCTGTACTTGTACTGGACTGTGTCCAACTATGCGATAAGCGTAGCTCATATTTGAGAAGACTTGGGGGAGCAAAAATCGATATATTATGTGTCAAAAGTTATTTTCGAACTAGAAATAAGGTATCGAAAAATGCAAAAAACTCATCCTGGCACTAGTAACGGCATCTAGAAAACCCCAACCATATTTTCAGTCATTCAGAGTAATCCACATGACAAAGTATCCGTTCAGATCAATATTGCATAGCCCCAACGCCTCATCTAAAGTCACCAAATAGGCCATCGAACTAGGGCAACATGAGATAATTTATTAACTTAAGACATCCATCAAGGCGTAAGCACTGGCAAACTTCATAGCCAAATTCACATCAGTGGCTTAAGGTACCACAGACGCAACCAGTTCCCAAGGTAATCCAGAAAATCTACACCTATGGAAGCTTTATGTAGGTGGATCATCCAACATCCACGGGGTCGATGTAGGGATGGTGCTTCAAACACCAGACAAATCCATACAACATGCTTTAAAACTTGGATTAAAAGCAAGCAACAACAAAGCTGAGTACAAGGCCTTTCTGGCGAAACTGAGAGTCGTAGAAGAACTCCAGGTAAAAGAACTACTAATCCATTGTGACTCGATGCTTATAGTTAACCAAGTCACAAGAGATTACGTCTCCCACCATCCCACCATGGGACTCTACCTGAGCAGAGTTAAGTCACAAGAGATTACGTTTCCCACCATCCCACCATGGGACTCTACCTGAGCAGAGTTAAGGCCTTGCTTGAGAAGTTCAAAAAATATGAGATCACACAAATTGCCAGAGGAGAAAACAGCCACACAGACGTACTTGCCGGGATACCTTCAAATATCTAGAAGATCCATTATCAATCAAATCAAGCTTGAAGTAGTCGTCGTCATCAATGCTCGAGAAAATTGGATGGATGAAATCACTGATTACATACAGGACAAAACACTACCAGAGGATCGCAACCTAGCTAGAAAGTTAATCCAGAAGGCGTCGACATCCGCAGGAAGCTCTATCGGTGTTCCTATTCTAGACCCTATACCTTTTGTGTCACACCAGAGATTGGCCAGAAAATTCTGAATCACATCCATTCTTGGATCTGCCACAATCATGCTACACGGACATTGTTAGCTCAAAAAACAATGACTGCAAGTTACTATTGTCTTACCATGCGACAAAGTGCAAATAGCTACGCCCAGAGTTCTAATAAATGTTAAAGGTATGCTCCTATGAACCCTCAACACGTGGAAGAACTCAATACCCTGAAAGGTTCATGGCCCTTCATGCAATGAGGCATCGATTTAGTTGGACCCCTTAAGAACACTCCAAGAAACAAACATTACTTTATAGTGGCGATAGACTACTTTTCGAAATGGATAGAAGCGGAACCCCCTAACAAGAATCATGGCCGCAATCGTCAAGTCTTTCATTTGGTAAAATATCATTCATCAATTGATGATTCCCCGTGCCATACTAACCGATAACGGTTACAGTTTACCGGCCCCGAAGTCACAGACTAGTACAAAGAACTTGGGATCCGCCACCTCACCTCCACTCTGAGATATCCCCAAGGCAATGGACATGTAGAAGCCTCGAACAAAACCATGCAGTGCTTGAAGAAAAGAACAAGGCCAATCCTGAGATTTTTGAGGCCCAGAGCGACCCCAAAAAATGTGCCCCAACTTTATTTAAGAAAATTATTTGTTTTCACATGTAAGACTTTGAAAAAATTATTAGAAAATCACTTCAAACTTAATAAATTAGAAACATAGAATAACTAATTTATTTTGTATGGAAAGAAGGGAACCAAAAAACCCCAGACTTAGTAGATAGATGATGAGTTTTGTTTTCCTTTTATCTGAATTTTTAAAATGGTTTTTTGCCGCTTAGTTTACGGTCTAGTGGTATCCTCTTCACTTGTAAGTGAGAGGTCTTAGGGTCGATTCTTGCCAAGACGAACTTGAACCACATTACTGCTAGCCCATTATGAGGCTAAGCCCACTTCCCCACCCCCTTAGTGTAGATAATATCGTTTGTTAAAAAAAGTGTTTTTAGATAAATTGTGACGTGTTTTTGCTTATTTACTAACCTTGTCAATACAAGACTAAAAAATAATTATGTTTCAAACTTTTAATTGATATGTATAAGTAATGAATGAGCACTAAATTAAACCTATTGGTGACACAATATATGATTTGTAAATTTGGTCTATGCATTACTCTTTGTTGAAGGTTGGACTTGAATTAGAATGAATGTTTAAAAACTGCACATAACATTTTGAACTCATGACCTCTCGTTAATTTTAAACAACAAAAACCATTGCTTCTGATTAAACTTCTTGATCATTTAGCCAAATTTCATAAGTTTAAACTCTTATGAAAAGAAATTCGTAAAAATTGGAAAGTAAAAAAACACATAGTATTCCAAACCTAGGGCATCCTCGTTAATTTTAAACAACATAAACAACCACTTTTGATCAAACTTTTTATTTTTATCATTTGGCCTAATTTTATAAATTTATATTCTTATGAAAAGAAATTTGTAAAAATTGAAAGTAAATAAACATACATGATGTTTTGAACTCAAGACCTTCTCATTAATTTCAAACAACAAAAACCCCCAGTTCTAGTTAAATTTCTTTGCCATTTAACCAAATTTTATAAATTTATACTGTTATAAAAACATATATGAATATAATACCCTAATAATTTTGGTGCCCCTAATTTTTTGGGCCCCAAACAGTCTAGGCCGGCCCTAAATACAAGAACCAAAGAAAAATAAGTGGCCGAAAGAACTACCCATAGTTCTATAGGGGTACCGCACGATAGTCTGGAAAGCTATAGGGGAAACAACATTCTCTATGGCTTACGAAAAAGAGGCCATCATCCCATTTCAAATCAAAATCATGTCAAATCTGTATACAGAAGAGTGAACCATCTTGGAAAATGCGAAGATTGTAAAAATCCAACCCATATGTTGACAATTATGTTTCCAAAGAACTTTCATTTAAGATTCATTGGAAACGTACGTGCAACCTAGTCAGGAAGAGAAACTCATTTCCCGCACTACGTTGCAATTGTCAAAGCTCTTAACCTAAAAACATGGGAAATGTATGGAAAATTTTACTAAACCTATGTTTTACAGGATATTTTCAATATACGCGAAGTCGTCTTAGATCCGACCATTGTCGAAAAAGAGCTCGGAGCAAAGGGGCTCCTCATGGGTTTAATATTCAATTCCTAGTACTAGAGAAGGTGGTACTCCAGATATTGCGATTAGAATCCTTCATAAAACGCCAGATATTTCGATATGCAAAACGCCAAAACCAATGAGCTACATGCTCATTTTTGAGAAATCTTGCAGGCAATGCATAAAAGCTAAAGTTTTAGGATAGGCCTAGGCCATTACTGGCCTTTATGTGGCTCCGCCACTGGATTCAAGAAAGAATACCACTATCAAGTTTGCGGTACACTAAACCCACATTGCTGCATATTGAGCACGACACTAGATTGAGGGCAAGTACTCAGATGGAGTCTGCCACCGTCGCTGTCTATGAATAGAGGAAATGGAAAGAAACGGAAACAAAGAAATCACAAGAAAGTTCTACCACCTTAAAAGACTTCAACTCCAATGCAAATTTTGCATTGGGAGCCAAGGATGGAAGACGTTGGTGAAAGGATACTCTTATGTGACTTCAACGCTCAAACCACATAAGTACCACGTGGGTTAGTGTTTGAACGAAGAAGCATCCCCCCACCGTCATCAAGTACCAGACGAGGAAGAAAGTGGTGATGAAAGATTTCCACAAGAGTGACAAGCCAATCTAGAGGATCAACTCCGATGCAAGATCTGCGTCATGTATGCCACATGGGGATGGGTGTTATAGAACGAGTTGCAAGAAGTGTGGTAACTTATCGAGCAAGTTGTTGGAAGTAAAGAGACATTTCTGGGATTATGTAGGGATTTATAAAGGACAACATGGTTATCTGGGATCAAAGTTTTCTTCAACGAAAGACTCAGAAAAAGATTAAGGTTGAGCAAAGGAAAAACAGACGTCATGGTAGAAATAAGAAAGGATAAGAAAAATATTATTTGAGAAGGCTATATAAAGACAGATCAGAAGAGGATCTCACCGTTGAAGACAAATGGTCGTCATCAGGTCAGCATGACTGTTAATGAATGATGGGAATTGTGAACAACTCAACTACCTCCCTGTAATGAGCCAAATCAAATTTCAAGAATTTGAAGACCAAACAGTACCTATTCCAACTTACTTCAATAGGCATGGTCTTTGGATAACAATCCATTCTCAAAGGGAACAGGTTGCCTCTCATATTGATAGTTAGGGGCAATTGTGAGACCATGATTTTTCAGGATCGGAGTAAGTCTGATTTGAATATAGTTACCTTAAAAGTCTAGTCATGGATTCACTAGCTCCAAGTGGAGCTGTATCAGACGGAGCAGTGGTGCCACCATCACTCTAATCCAGGGCACTAGGTAGAGTCCTGGTGACTGTGCTGGATGACGACTATGCTTGTTCCGCAAGATTCCCGATCTGATCTAGATATGGACACAATCAGATCCTATAAGTTTTGGAGTTTCTATAACCTAGGGATTGGCGTGCGCCGTAAGTAATCACAAATCCTAAGAGGTGCAACATCTACTTCTAGATATCCTCTATGATTCTCTCAGCTTAGAACATGGATTCTATCCTAAAAGGGTAGGGTTTCTTTCCCCATGGTATAAATATACCCACCTAGGGTTCATCTATGGTACCTGAATTCTCTGGCCTACTGCTTGAGTCTAAATTCATTCACTAACTTGACCGCTAGAAAGCCTTTGGCCAGCACACATCCCCATTCAGCGAGATCTTAGGCTTGCTCAAAACTATTTATTGTTTTGCAGGTTGCTCAGATTTACTCGGATCTGTGCTCGTTCACTGCTTATGCAAGTGCTCGAATTCAGTTCCAACAGTTCGGTTTTGTCGATTTGGTTTAGGTTATGTATGATTTTTTTTACCTCAAAATTGTTTTAAAGAACAAATCTAGCAAAAGCCCAATCTCTTGTAAGCAAACCAAACTAACATAAAAGTGAACATGTTTCAAAGGTGTGGGCCTTAGGTGCGGACCGAATTAGGTCTGTTGAATCAAATCTGAACGGTTGAAAACAAATCCATCGAAATGTGTTTAGGGTGAAACCGGGTCATAAATGACACACATCTCAATCTAGTGGTATCATAGGTAGATATTTAGGAATGACGTCAAGAATTTAGTTTGATTAGGTTCATAATTTCCAGTTGGATTGTCTTCTTCCTCTACAACACGTGCTAATAAGCCTTCATAACTTTTTTCCCAATAATTGTTACACCTTTACAATGAGAATTAACTCGCGCTTCAGATTTTGACGTTTACATGTGGAAAAACGACCACTTTTGATGGATGGTCCACCAAACGAATAATAATAATGTAGTAGATTCATCTTTTGGATTACGTGGAAATCCACAATATCCAATGAAATAAGATTAACTGGGATGATTGGATTTCTAATGGACATAGTGCAATTACTGCATTCACAATGGACATAACAGACTTGCCTTATGGCATTGGGATTCTTAAGACGTACCCAACTGAGGTACCATGTGATTGAAGTATTTGAACAAATAAGGATAATATGATTGCTTGGTGGTTAATGTTTATGGCACGACTACAGGCTTTCATATCTTCTACATGGCTTGCTCCTAAGTTTCCACGATTATGGTTCTGTTGGCCCTAATTGTCTTGATATTTGTGTATGCTAGTTGTGCTGCTACCTAGCATTTCTATAGTATTCTAGTATTGTTTGCCTTTATGGGATTATGAACCAGTGTTCTGGCAAAAAGGTATGATACTAATATACCGCATTGTATTTTCAATATAAAAAAAATCATGCCGCTTGGATACTGGTTGACAGCTGTCGGATACAGGATAATCTCATTTTGGTGGTAATTAGCGTCACCTAGGTTAGCTACTACCTAAGGCATGGTCGGAAGAGTAAGTAAGATTTCTAGGAAGGCTGCTCTAGTGAGCTGATTTTGTCGTCTATAGGAACACTGACTACTGCTTTTAATATGTCTACTAACCCTAACTACTGCTTTTGATATGTCTTCTAACCGTAGGTATAACAACTTGTACGCTCGTGCTAATATTCACCATAGTGACAGATACTGCATTGGAAGTAATTATGGGAACTAGTGTTGGTGATACTACCTAAGCTTGAGAATAGAAATTGTGTTAACCTACCTCAAAATAGGGTTTATGGGAGTTTGATTTTCCTCCCGCTGATCTGAAATTATAACTATTACGTTTGAAAGATTAGTATTGTCGGGGACCAAAGGTGACTGTCCCCTAGAAGTTCCTTCATTGAGTGCTACCATTTCCAACACTTACATTGTCACTCAAAATATTTTTGAAAACTTTGAGGCGAAGTAAAACCTCGAGGAAATTTAGGTAGGTGATACACAAAATAAACACTGCCATGGATAAAGCTGTTTACGATTTTTTATCTCGGAAGGGTTGGTAATGCAGACTAGATAGTGGTGGGATTAATTGGTAATTTTTGGTGGTACTTAATTAACGATACATAAGCCCTGCATTAGGGCAATAAACTTTTCTATAATCTAAATCCTTCCTTGGTAGGGAGGTTCATCACTTAATGTCTTGAGGCGGTTGCCAGAGCGTTCTTCTAGAGGGTCAAATAGTCATCTGATTGGGGTTAGCAATTATCATTCTGAGATTTCCAAAACTCAAGAAAGCTAGCATATTTCACACTCGATGTGGTGGGGTACTTATGACATTAGATTTCAAAATTTGAGAATGCTTACATCATATGTGAGATGATTGCAATACTGCCTAACCTATGCTCTGATACCAAATTGACATACCCCGACCCGGAATATCCACCTAGACACCCGAATCAGGATTTGTTGGCCGTCACTCGGAATGTGAAGCCATAAAGTGATGGTGTTATGGAAAGTGCTACTTATTTCAACCTAAAGTAACTATTCTAGAGTGCGCATGTGAGCGGGATCGACCCATTTCACACAAGTGGTGTTCAAAGCATAAGTAAATTGTACTAAAATAATAGTAAAGAAATTTATACCGAAAGAAGAAGTTTTCTACATCATTTGACTCACTTATGACCTAGCACTTGATGCCCCTAGAGAGTCTTTAATCGTTACCAAAGGAAAAGAAGTTGCGAAATGAGACCAGCCTTAAAGTTTCATGGCTAGGATGGTGGCTCCTCCATTATGTGATCTAAATTTTGCATCTTAATACGAATTCCTTTTTGTTCCTTTTTTGTTCATGGAAGAAATCCCAATCTGATAAACCTCTCTAAAGCAAACCAACTTTGTATGAGAAATATGTGGCTAAGCAAAATACGAGTAAGTTTGTAGGCCTGGGACAGAGCTCAAAATCTCCATTGGCAACGTTGATTTAAGAAAACATTGCCTCCTAAACTTAGCATTCATAAAGTATTCTCATCATGGTATCTGGAGTACCACATTACTCAGGTACTAGGAATTAAACATTATCAGATTTATGTGCTTCGAATTGTACTTGAAAAAGGCTTAAAAACAAGAGTTGATTTATGTATGCATTGCCCCGATTATTAGGACAAGGGCTTGAATACTTACAGTAAAAGGATCGTTCCCTAGCCTGAATTATGTGTCCGTTTCAAGTGAAACTTAAGCTAAAGTTCTTTGGAAACTTTGCCGTCAACAAGCCGGTTGGAAACACTTTTTGAATCATTTTGTCAAACCCTATGCATTAGACCTGAGTGTTTCCAATTAGGCTACCTTGACTGGCTTGGTCAAAGCATTTCCGCATATCAGAGTTGCGTTGAAATAAAATTCGTCTTAAGGATTGCCTAGTCTGGATGCCCCATTCGAACTTGCTACACTGTTGCAGAATATACTTTTCGTAGTATGTCAGTTCGAGATAAAAGTAGCCGTACTTGGGTAGGAGTTTAGAGCCACAGTTCGAGAAAGAAAGAAAGAGCAAATGTTGAAAAATAAAGCTTCTTTATTCATAACCTAAATGGGATTGATTGAAAATGGGGTGTGATTGAATTTGGGAAGGATTGCCTACATATCTCCGGAATGGAGAATCAAATCACTGTCGTAGTTCCAAGAAAGATGATATGATATAAAAATTACATCATGGATCACTTTGACAATGAGCCTATGGAGGGCATGAGGAGATGAGTTCTCTGTGGACTTGTCTTCAAGCAAACGGCGATGTTGCGATTGAATCCAAATTAAACTGCCTACATATCCCGAAAAGGGAATCAAATTGCGTGTGTTTTGGGTGGTGTTTGTTCTTATTTAAGCTAATTGGAGAGGCATGTAAGGGTTTGCCTTGTGTCAACAAGGGTTCTTCTTCACAACATCGGTTCTTCAGTTTCTTTGGTGTTTGACCTTTCACTACTTACCATTATAGTTGGGTAACTGGGCAAGGGTTTGTCGATAGCTAGAGTTTTACCCATGTTGTGCAACCATTCTTGACCGAAGATAGTGTTGTACGAAGATAGATTGTCCATCACGTGAAAGGTCACTAGATGTTTAAACTATTTTGCTTGTACCTTGAGCTGTATTGTTCCTATAGTATAAAGTGGGCTCGCATTGAAGATTTGGATAATAGACCTTTTAAAATTGACACTGCTGAGGACGCCCATCCTTTCAGCTATGCCTGTGAAGAGGATGTTATCTTCGACCTACCATGGCGTCAAAGATTTGCAACTTGACAACAAGAGCGCCATCGAGGGAATAGTGGGCAGTTTCTAGTCTGAAGGTTGTGGCGGTCTTGGGTTGATTTCATTCTTGCATCATCATCATCCTTCCTTTCTGTGACTTTTTTAAGTGTTCCTATTTTCCCACTATGCTGCTGAGGACTCCCATCCTTTCAAGTGTGCCCTTGAAGAGAATTGTTACTTGTTTAAATTTGTTTAGATGCCATAGATGGTTAACATATAAGTATACTTTTGATGTAATCAGATGTCATAGACATTCAATAATTTAGGGAAATTGATCAATATTGGGGAATTACTTTTTCATAACATACTAGGGGAATTAAGTAGAATTGGTTATGGCACATCCAAACTCGGAATATCTACTTAGACACCCAAATCGAGCTGTACTGGCTGACACTCAAAAAATGACGAAGCCATAAAGTGATGGTGATGTGGAAAATGCTACAAATTTAAACCTAAATTAACTAATTCTTAAGTGCGCATGTGAGCAGGATCAACCCATTTCACACAAGTGATGTTCAGAGCATAAGTAAATTGCCCTAAAATAATAGTAATGACATTTACACCAGAAGGAGAAGTC
>JAOTRO020055245.1:0-14794 GCA_028566515.2 Pyracantha coccinea | reverse complement strand
TTTTAAGTTGAGAGACCATTGCTCCAATTGAGTTAAAGTTCAGGGACCATAGCTACAATTTACTCTTTAAATTATTTAATCATTGCATAAATTAAAATTAAAATTTTCATATAAACAAGATTATGAACATCATGCAAAGCTGGATAAAAGTCGACCTCCAGCAATTTGATTATGAGTTTGGTAGCTTGAACTAATATGTTTGTATTCTTTAATTATTTAAGCAATAATGCAAATATTCCGTAAATAAATGATTTAGTCTTTTAGACTGGCAGTTGATAACATAATCATAAACTAAATTAATAAATAAATAAAAACCTGCCTTGTACATCAATGTTTATTTGCCATTTTAATACCATGTTTATTGGACATCCGTGGAGACCCAGCAAACCGGCAGTATTTGTCTTTGGCATGAAAAAGATAAGGGAATTGTTAGTAGCATTAAAAAAATTTCATTCTACACTCCAAACTTTATATATTAGGAAAGAAAAATACACTTATGAATAGTGTAGAATGAGATTTTTGGAGTTCCAATAACACTTTCCAAAGATAAATGAAATATGTTATTTTTATACATATGTTTCTAAAGCACTTCCCTAAGTTTCAATTTTTGAAAGATACGAGGATAAACAAAAATATCAACCAATTGAATTTTTTTTTTTTTTTTCATGTCATATCCGTTATCTTAATGGATTGTGTCGAGTCAAACTTGTTATCTTAACAGGTTATTAATAGGTGACCTGATAACGACTCAACTCATTAATGGGTCGTGTCGAATTAATTGATCATGCAAGAAATTATCATGCTTAAGGTCTAGATCGGACAAACAAGTTGTGTTCATGTTGTTACATATCATACCTGTTATCTTAACGGATTTTAACGTTGACCCGATCATAACCCGAATCGTTAACGGATTCTAAACGGGGACCCCAATAATGACTCGACTCATTAACGAGTTGACCTGAACTTGTTATTATCGTGTAGCTTCGTGACGGGTTAATAGGTTGACCGAAACTTTTTAATTTTTGTGTCGGGTTATGAGTCGTGCAAAACATTGCCAAGCATTGTTGGCATGTGGGGGTAATTGTAATTTTCTGGTGCATAGGGTTTAATTTGCAAAGTTGCTTGCTGCCATAAACAGAAGGCATAGCTGAGCTGAGTGAAAAAGTGAGTTGAGAGTTGGGTGTGGATAGTGGATCAACAGAAAAAGTGGAGGCAAAAAAGGAAATAAAGGCAATTAAATAGGTGGTTAAAGGTGGGTGGTGTAATAAATAAAGAAAATGTGACAGAAGTGGTGTGGTGAGGATTGTAGGGTTGTGACAAGGACTCAACTTTCTTTGCCTTTCATTTTTATAAATTATATTGCATTATTAGGTTGAGATGTTTCGTGGAAAATAAGAGTTGAACCCATTTTATGCATGTTGCTTTTTAATTTTAGTGAAGGTTTTTTTAAAAAAAATTTAAAATGGTCTTTGAGATTGGTATAACTCATCACTTTAGTCTCTGAGATTTGAAATCGATATAAATGATCCCTGAGTTTGTTCACCATTAATCATTTTGGTCATTTTTTGAAAAATTTCTATTAAGGACCAACATGACAAACATATCTTCAATTTAATAAACAATGGGCCAAAATGATATGACAAAAATTGAGGGTATTTTTATTATTTTATCCTTATTTAACAACAATTTCACATGGAATGACCAAACTGATTGATGATTGACAAATTCAAGGATCGGTTCTATCGATTTAAAATCGTAAGGATTAAGGTGAAGAGTTATGACAATCTCAAATTATGTGTTAAAATACATAGTATTGTATTTGATAATTTGAAATACCGTTATAACACTCATGTACGTAAATCAAATTGGGTATTCCCTTGATTAATTTTATGATGTGAAGGTTTCATAATTTTGGGAAATCATCACCATTGGGTCCAATTGGATTTGTCACTCTCTTTCAATATGCTTCCATGTTCCATGTTAAGGCATGCCATGAGGGAAAATGTACCAATTCCCTCTACCAAGCAACACAAAAAAGAAAAGAACTTCTATGTCACGGATTTTATTTATTAATTTACAGTTTGAGAGTTCAAATTATGTCAATTTCATCTCATAAAACCATATTTCATGCTCAATTTTCAAAAATATATATTTTTGTGAAAGAATGTCATATCCACTTCTAAATGCACTCGGGATTTCAACTACAAATATGGTATAATATACTCTCAACTACTTGATCTATAAATTGCTTACTCACTTCTCGAGCTTTACAGATCTCTACATATGCAACATTATCGGCGTTCAAAATAGTTTTGAAAGGGATGGATAGAGAAGGTTGTGAAGTTTTGGAATTGGAGTAGCATTTTGTGTTGTCTTTATGCATTGAGGTTTAGTGCTCACCCTTACATGGTGCGAATTTGGAGGTTACTGAACTACCAAAAGAATGAGTCCATTCTGCACTACAAATTTCAGGCTGTCAAGCATTTTCCCCAACTGCTGCCGCTGTCTCCACCCTCCGCAACACCAGACCAAACTGTTAAGTCATCTTCCTTCCTCCCTCCCTCCCTCAACAAACCCTAATTTTTTGATGATACAATGATTAATTAATCCCAATACTTGTTTAGGTAAATCCATGTATGTAACGACAGTTAAACGACCAATTTTACAGTTTTAGTTTCTTAGAAAAAAGAGTCAGGTGAAAAATGAACATGTGGTGACTAAATGGCAAGCACTACTACCCAAAAACCCTAACCCTAATCCTCACTAGGGCAATTTTCCCACCAGTTTTTTAAGTGGGGATGAATTTCGAAAGGTAAAAGGGAGGAAGGAGAATTTCTCTCACTGTGCCAGCTGCAGACCAATTCTCTTTATCTGACTGAGAAATGCTAAGAAAAGTCGTTCAAAGTGAGATTTTCGATGAACTCTTTACCACCTGACAGTTTAACGTTAATTTTCGTTTTAACATTATAAAATATTGTGTCAAAAACATGAGTTTGGCATGATATTCATGGAGAGTCACAGTTTTGAGAGTTTTCTTAGCATTTCTATTATCTGACTTTATGAGAAATGTTGAGGAGTCTCTCACAAAGTGAAACGCTCCATAGACTCTCTGTCATCTCACAGTTTAACGTTAATTTCCGTAACAATATTATAAAACAGTATGTCAATAGGTGACAAAAATTACATAAAAAGTCATATTTTTTAAAGAGTTTCTTTAACGTTTCTCCTAACTTTATTATTTGGTATTTTTATTTTTACTTTTTCACTTTTTTCTCTTATCCCAAGTAAAATAAAAAGTACGGAATATAAACAATCGACAGAAAAAAGACATGGTCCAATTGATGCACCTTCTGCAATTTATTTACCTTTGACTTTGTGTTTATAACTTGCTTTTTCTGCAATTTATTTACCTTTGTCTTTGTTTTTTTTTTTTTTGGTCAATTTGTCCCTGTGTTTTTTAACTTGCTTTTTCTGTGGTGTGCCCTGGTTGACACAAATTCTCGACCAAAAGAATACCGGCAGCTTTGGAAGGAGGAGGAAAAAACTAAGAACAAGACGATGCATGAATGGGACCATTTTTATTTTTATTTTCTTAATTTTTATTGGAGTCCTCCATAATCCATATAGTTGGTAAATGTTAGCCTTTGAATTCTCTGTAATAACTAGGGGTGGGTACAATCTGATTTAATTCGCTTTGCTCTAAAAAGCATAAGTTGAATCGAATCGAATAATGTGATCTATTTAAGTTTGAGTCAATTTATGTCATTATCAAATAAATTTTTTCATGCAAAGTCATGCACGTTCATCCCACTTATGAGACTTAGGATAGGTTCTTCAATTTTCAACCAAACACTCCACATTATAATAACCTAACAACTACAAGAGTAATAGCTCAATAGTTTTTTTTCTTTCTATTCCCTTCTTCAACAAAGTGAATACCTAGTGCCACTTAATCAATAGTCATGTGCGCTAGTTAGGGGCGGATGTAAACAGGGATCAAGGTGATCGCAAGACTACACAGAGTTCGAAAAATATCCATGTGAAGATCTTCCGATTATTATCCAATATTTGGTATGAGTTTCTTTTGTCCTTACCAAGTATTTGATATGATGTCTGATGGGTATACCTTGACAGCTTGCGTCAACAACACTTGACAAATTCTCTCGATATCACTCATCATATTGCTTCGACATATGTCTATATTTGTTGACATGCATGCAACATGGTTTGGCTGACGAAAACAAGCTCACCAAGTTGTTAGGCGAAATGCCTCAATGAATAAATGATTTTTTTTTTTGCGCACTTCGCGCTATGTTTCTAGATCAAGCCTATGACCTCCCAAGGTTTGAATCCTAAATCCGCCACTAGCAATCTCTCAAGATTATGAAACTACATGGTACAATATAAGTGAGCGACACACTTAACATAACATGTTGTTAATAATTTTTCAGTGTGACAATGACTGGAAAATGACCTATTTACTCCCATTCACTTATTTATTTCTCATGGCCTATTTGGGCCTTTTCAATAATATCTTTAGTTATGGGTGAGCCCAAGGCAGCCCAAATCATGCAAAAACCCTAAATCTCCTAATTGAATTGCCCACTCAACTCTGAACTGAGAAATTGTGCAGCTCTGATTTGTGCAGGAAAGAGATGGCAGCTAATGGAAGCACCAGCGTAAGCAGAGAGCAGCTGATACTATCAACTCTCTGCAAATACTTCTCTCTCGATCCTGTAAGCAAGTTCATCTCTCTCAATCAGCTTCAAGTTTCTAACTTTTTTGCCACTTTGATTGCTCAAGTTTTGAGCTCGATATCTGCAGAAATCGTTGCCGGAAAACATCGCTGGCGATGAAGTCACGAGCTTGTACTCAACCCTACTCAAATCAGCCAAAAACGGCGCCGCAGGGGAAGTGAAAGATGGGGTAATGCTTTACAGTTTTACGGCCTCAAAAGCTTAGTTGAATTGGATACCTGGTAACTTTTATGTGATCTGCAAGTAAAAGTTTTGTGTTTTGGGGTTTGTAGGTGGTGAATTGGATAAGATATGCAGAGGGTTTTCCTACAGATTCCCAGGCATGCTCTGTAGCTCTCAAAGGGTTGAATGAAACCTTGGCTGACGTGTCAGTGCTTTTGGGCAATGGGTTCACCCCCTCTGAAGCTGATGCTGTTGTGTTTGCTGCTGTGCATTCTTCTGTGGTATGGATAATGGATTGTTCTTCTGCATGCATGCGTTCGATCTTGTTTCGCATTTTTCGATACTTTTGCGATTTGTAATTCTGTTGATGTTTTTGCTTAAGAAATGCAAGACTTTTTAGTTGTTAGTATTTTCTGGAATTCTTTTTGAATTCGCGCACGCACATTTTGTTCCAATGTGGCAGCAATGGCGCTTGAAATCGTGGTGATTTTGTTGAGTGGTTTATCTGCAGATTGGACTTTCAAATTCAGATGGGCAAAAGTTGCCGCATTTGTTGAGATGGGTGGATTACATCCAGGTACGTCCCCATGTCGTGAGGAGTGCTAATATCTTTTAATTCAGACTCAGTGAAGGTTGAATCTCACTGTCTACTGTCCAGGGCTCTCCCTTAAGTTTGTTAGCAACACTAATCAAAGAGTGCCAGTTATTTCGGTTGGAATAAAGTACCATGTGGTTACGAACTTCTGTCATTAGATGCAGAAACATGAGCTACTTGTTATTGTTTCCACGTGTAGATTTCAGAAATGTCATAGTTGACAAGTGCTCACAACTTTTTTCTCCTCCAGAACAAGTTGGATTTCGGGGACATACTTGAGAAGATAGTGATAGAGGATAAATTTGATTTTCGAGTAAGTAAAATCTACGATTTAACTTGAATCCCTATTTCAGTTTTGCTTCTCTGAACCTGATATTGCAATACAAGGGAAATATTAAATGTTGAAAAGATAGTAAAAAAATGTTTTCTTGTGAATCACAAAGTTGACTTATGTTACTCTGTATCCTTTGATCGTTATGTATGCAGAAGTTGGATGAATTTCTGGGAACAAAAAGTGCAGGTAAGATGGAAATTGATTCAAATGCAAAGAAGACTGTTCAAAGTGCAAAAAGTGCAGACAAGCCAGAGGCAGACTTGAACACAAAGAAAAGTGATGCTGTGGTACATCTTTTAAATTTTCACCTGTTCTTTATTGTGTACAATCAAATAATCTTACCGACATATGACATGTTTCTTTATAATCATATTAATTGTAAATCTTATGACCATACCTACATGCATTATGATGCTTCAAACATGTAGTTAATAGAAAAACTCAACTCATTTGAGAAGAAAATTTAGATAGTTATCTAACTTATCTTCTAAGAATGCTTTGGATTTCCTGCAAGCATGAATTCATGTAATTTCTTTTTAGAAAAAAGCATAGAATTGTGAAATGATTAATGGTACCAAACAGTGTAGTAGAGTAGGCTCATGAACCACTGTTCCTCATCTGAAGACCAAGTAGCTAGATGTATAATTATGGGTATCCACCACCTAAGTTCCTTTAACTTTTATTACAAACAGTACCCATACTACTATGTGAGATATCTGTACAAAACTATTTTAGCTGTATAATTAAACTTTCTAGATAGAAATTTCCGTACTGTTCCTTTCAAATATAACTGGGAATAACCATATTGCCTTTCATCAGTTAGTTGACCAACATTATATCTGATCGCTCTATTTCAAATATAGATAGTTGGGTTTGTGCGGCAAACTACTACAGTCCGAACAAATGCTTCTACTTTCAGATTGCCTTAGTATACTGTTCTTCCCAGATGACCTTTTTATTGGAATTGTTAGGTAAAGGCAGCAGGAGATGAGAAAATTATTTCGGATAAGAAAGTGGATAAGAAAGCAGATAAAAAAGCAGATAAGAAAGCAACTGAAGAGAACAAAAAATCACCAGAAACAGAGGCAGTTGAGAAAGACAAAGAAGTTAGTGTCAGTTTATTGAAAATACAGGTTGGCCTAGTGCGCAAAGCTTGGAAGCATCCGTCTGCTGATAGGTGTGTGGGCAACATTTTTTCTCTTTCTTTTTGTCTAGGTGCCCCATTAATTCATTAAAAAGCTAATTAAACTGCTGGCTGTCTTACCTTGAAGTTTGGACTTTGAATGCTATTGCATATTTGGAGGATGCAAAATCAGTCATAACCCATGTTTTAAAACTTGATACAGTTTACTTGTTGAGGAGATAGATGTCGGAGAAGCTAACTTACGGCAAGTGGTCAGCGGCTTGGCAAAATATATCAGTCCAGAGGAGTTGACAGTATGATACTACTTGATCTTTTGGAACTGGACAGTTTTTTACAGAGTCTTTTGCATGTTTTCTGTTCATTTTATTTTCATAGTTGTTAGACAGATGAATGTCACACGTAATTTCTGATGTATCCACTTGGTGCATGCACTATGCAGAACCGTCATGTTGTGCTGATTACGAATGTGAAACCTGGGAAGTTACGGGATGTGATGTCACAAGGACTGGTATGTGTCTCTTCTCATTTAACTCATATTTTTCGCTGCTGAGGTAGTTTTATGAGTTGGAATGGGGATGTTGTTTACTCCTGCACTGCTTAACCAGTACTCAAAATCATGTCTTCATTTTCATATCTATACTCAAAGTATTCAAGTTTTCACTCCAATCGGTCATAGGAAATATTTATGCTCCCACCTACTATTCTCTAGTATAAGTCTATAAGATTCCAAATTGGCTCATGAAGAATCCTTTTTTAGTGAAAGCTGAATGTTTCTAAACTTAGCTTCTACTAAACAAATATAAAGGTATGGATTTCATTTGTGTGCATGTATTCAGGTGCTATGTGCTTCTAACGAAGATCACACCCTTGTAGAGCCTTTGCTCCCTCCACAAGGGGCTAAACCGGGGGAACGTGTATCATTTTCTGGGTGAGTTAGCTGAAACTACTTGGAGCTTAAAAAGGCATTTTCTTTCATTGGTAACTTCTCTTGACATGCACTTCTTTCTATTCAGGATTGATGGAAAGCCAGAAGATGTTCTAAACCCAAAAAAGAAACAGCTGGACAAGATCACACCGGTATGCTTTCATTGCTCTTGGTTTGGGGATCTTCGTAGTGTGATTAGGGGACAACCATAGATGTGCTGCCTTATTTAACTAGACAGTTCGCAACTTATATGGAACTTGTAGTCCACAAATTACTGCCCGGCTGACCATTCAAAAGTTCACTTGAAAACTCTGGGGTACAGGGGGTGTCCCAATCCGTATAGGAATCAATTTGTAGATAGGCCTGTGTTTCTATTGATTGTGAATCTGTTGCTGCATTTCTTTTATGTGTCGGAAATTATGATATAATTTTATGGAGGCATTGGCAATTATTACAGTTGTGGCGATTTGGTCAGAATAGTGATAATCTCTGATCAATTCTGCATTAAGTATCTCTACAACATTGCATTTATGATGCTTCAAAGTTAAAATTGGGCATATGAATCTCATGTGTGTTTCATCGTTGCAGCATCTTTTCACTGACGATAAGGGCGTGGCTACCTTCAAGGGTATTCCATTTATGACCTCGGCTGGGCTTTGTACATCATCCATCTCCAAGGCAACCATCAAATGATCATAACTTGCCCTTACAACCAATGTAACTCTCATTATTCAAGGAAGTTCTCGCTCACCATGTACTTATCAGATGTGAAGATGTTATGGAATTACAGGTTCATGTTTCGTTTTCGGTAAAGAAAATTGCTTTCATGTCGCTTATACTGTTATATCAAATGGTGCCATTTCAAATTAGGCTAGGAGGATTATGAGAAAAACCTGCCTACACCTGTTTTTAGGTCGCTTGCACATAATTGTATGTGCGAGAGACCCGTTTTGTGAAACAAAAGTACAAACGAGCAGAGTCAAGTTTTACCCTCATTAGGATAAGAGGGAACCAATCATGAGAAATTTAATGCGTACTGCAACGCATTGTATGTCTCATTTTAAAGTATATTTTATATTATGACATGCGGTGCATCATTTTCTATTTCAGTACACCGAAAAATCTCTCATTACTCACAACGAGATTGATATAACTCACATTTTATGTAATATTTGCGTTTTTTTCTTCATCATACGGTTGAAACAAGAATATTTAAGCTCACGATTCAGACAGTGTTCGTATGAGTTTGGGATGAGCAAAACATAGGTTTTTTTTTGTAGTACATCGATATTTTTATACTAGAGGGAGTTCGACCAAACCACACAATAGACAGCCTAATTTGGTATTGAATTCTTCATCTACGAGATTCGAACATGAGACCTCTCACTTCTAAACGAAAAGGAATGCCATTAGACCATAGTTGTTACTGAAGACTCACTATTTGGTCCGTGCAAATTAACTGTTGTTGTTTTGAGTATTGAGTAGAAAGAAAGACATGACAAAGGTTCTGTGTATTTACGTATGTAATATGTAATATGTATGCATCGGAAATGCATGGATTCTGCACCATGACAGATGAGATTCGGATCTTTTTGACGTATGGTGATATGGTGTGGTAACTCCACCACCTCCTTCCTTTTGACCAGATTTACTTAAGCAACCACCAATTTTGCTGTTTTTCAATCCAATCCACCCTTTTCAAAACTATGAAAGAAAATTCAAATTTGAGTTCAAAAGCAATTACATTAAGGTAAGTCTGCTCAATTCTTCTTGAGTACCTATATGCACTAAACGCTATCACTATTTGATCGAGCAATCTTCTATTACTCAATTCAAGTTATCAAATCAAATTCCAACGATTAAATGTGTTGTGTTAAATGTCTGTAAATACTTAAGAAAAATTAAAATCAAAATTCGCTTTGGCGCTCTTGTACTTAACCATTAATTGAAGTTTTCATAGAGCACTAGTTGATGTTTCTTCCTAAATAGAACTAGCATTTCGAAAATTATCCTTAAAAAAACATGAAAATCAAGATTTATAAATACAAAAGATGGGAGCACTTTTTTATAATGTAGAATATAATTGAGTGATATAGAAAATGAGTTGCTGACATTGGAAGTAGAAAATATACTAGTAGTACATATTAAATATATCAGTAAAAAACATTAAGTTCTACGTAACATTAAAGCTACAATTGAAAATTATGAATTTTAAAATTGTTGGGGATTTGAATTTATGTCAAAAGGTCAAAAGGGGTAATAATGAGGTCATGATTATTGTTGTATCAGCAACCAGCAGCAGTAAAAACCTGCTATAAAATGAATCAAATGCATACTTTAGCAGCTGTATCCATGCAGATTGCTGAATTCTGATACCGACTAATTTTCTCTGCACACACACAGAGAGTGAGAAAATCATAGAGAGAGAGAGAGAAGATAATAAAATATACCAAGTCACAGATATTTCGCGATCTTCTTTGGGTTTATACCTTTGATTTGATTCGGTTCTCTCTCTCAAATTTTCTAGCAGCATATCTGCATATGCATTTACTTATCACAGTCTCTAGTCTCTATAAATACAAAAATCCCAACTTCCAGAATCCACATTACGTGTTGTTCATACATTTCCCATGAGTTTGTTTGTTTTATGTTTTAATGTATGAATTCCCATATGCTTAATTGTTACTGTCAGATTCAGACAAGTCGTTTCGTTTTTGGTCTTATGTAATTAAATCGTGTCTGTTACTGCAACTGCGTTTGTTATAAGTCTCTCTCTCTCTCTCTCTTTCTGCAGTTACGTCTTTGCTTTCTTTTGGCTATTATTTTTGTAAGTTGGTGGGTGAGAGAGTGAGAGGAGTTATTATTTCTGGGGTTTAAGAAATATGGAGGCTTCTTCTTCTTCTTCCTCCTCCTCAAAGGGTTTCATGGCAAATGTGGAGCAACCCCATGTTTTAGCCGTCGATGACAGTCTCATCGACCGAAAACTGATCGAAAAGCTGCTCACAAATTTGTCTTGCAAAGGTAACAATCTCTCTGCTTGAATCCTGCACAACCCTCCATTTTTTTTCTTTCTTTTTTATAGTTTGCTCTATATTCTCATGCTAATTTACTTGAAAATAAATGGTAGTGGATTTTACACTTCTGTTTTCTCCGTGCAAGAGGAGAAAGTGTAAGTGTAAGAATCACCTCCCGGAAGAAACGCTATATTGTACATTTTAATGGTTTATTTATTGCTTAATAGAAAGATTAAGAAGACTTTATAATGGTGAATTGAATTAATATTAAGCTGTTTAATGGAAATAAAGTATATTGAAAACAGAATCTATTTTTGCTTGGTAAAATAAAAAAGCTAATGATTTTCTTCTATTTGGTGCAGTGACAACTGCAGAAAATGGGGCAAGGGCGTTGGAGTTTCTGGGCTTGGGAGATCAACAAAACAATAGCTTGGAGAGTAATGTGAGTAGCTAATTACCATTAATCCATCGTATTAATTCAATATTTAAGCTTTACACTGAGAAGGGAGAAGGGTCTTGTTCTTACTTGCAGGTTTCAAACTCAAAGGTAAATCTGGTAATTACTGACTACTGTATGCCAGAAATGACAGGCTATGAACTGCTCAAGAAAATCAAGGTATTGCAGATTTTTTTTATAAATTTTTAGCATGTAATTAATATGGTTAAATATAGAATCATGCTTTAATTTTCTTAATTACCCTTTTGCAAGCAGGAATCATCAATCATGAAGGAGGTTCCAGTGGTGATTATGTCATCTGAAAACGTACCGAATCGGATTGACAAGTAAATATGAACTGATTATTTGGACTTTACTTTGTTTTTTTGTTTTGTTTTATTTATGGTTTTAATTTCTAATTAGCAACAGGTGCTTAGAGGAAGGAGCTCAAATGTTCATGCTAAAGCCACTGAAACAGTCAGATATAAAGAAATTGAGATATCATTTGATGAACTGCAATAGCTAGAAAAACGTTTTTCTTTTCCTTTTTTATTTATTTATTTATTTTTTGTTTTCTGGAGAAAGAATTGGAAATAGCCTATGAGCTAGTTCAATTACTAAGTTTTTCTGTGGAACATAGCATGGTATGCACTGGAGATTTAGTCTATTAAATTTTTTATATTTTCCCTATGACATAGGAACTTCCTTCAATATGCTAATTTTTTATTTCGGGTTTTGTTTTGTTCGGGACTTGTTATCTCCACCTTTTTAAATTATTGTTTGAGGCACAAATACTTCCAATTAGTATTTATCTTGTTTAGGAATTAAAACTATCAAATTGACTTTTTAGAAAAATGAAGGAATAATGCTATTCTATTGCTTCTCCTATGATGCTTTTTTCGTTGTTTTAACTTCAAAGAATGATTTATGCACCCTATATTTCACCTCTACACACTTCGTCTTTGTTTTAGTCATTATTTTGAACAAATCAAAGGAAATTCAATGGCAGATTAAGAAGAGTGCAAACGTAGAAATCACTCATCATGTCATGCAATTTCTTGAAATTATTATATATGTACATAAGTTGTATATAATGATTAAAAAGAAAAGAAAATGGACAGGAAAATTAGAATCTAAATTCAATGAACTATATGATTCTCGGATAATTTGTTTTGCAATTTGCAGAGAAAAACTAAAGAATCATGAGATGTACAATCAAAATCAATCATATGCACATCAAAATTCCTAACTGCAACAAATTTTAATTGATGGAATTTGGATTCTTGTAAACTTTTGACATATGCCAAATCCCTAACTTTCTATGTATCTAAATGTGTTCTTCTCCCCAAGGACCCCAAACCTTCATCTTCTGCAGGATAACAAGGAAAATATCGTGATTCACTTCCTCATCAGAGACAAGGCCTCGAAAGTAAACCTCAAATATGCGCAATCACCCCGTGTATGCTTTTGTCCAACCCTTGATCTTTCCTTGACATGTATATTTATTTACACAAGAATCGGGGACGTACCAAATAAAAAAAGATGCAGCAAAACCTCTAACATTTCCACCAACGCACAATTGAGGTCATGAAAACTCATGGAAATGTCCGTGGTGAAGGTGGTGGTGGTGGCGGCACTCATCCAATCCAAAGCACTGCATGACAGGAAACAATGTCACGAACACGCATCTCCCTATCCCTCTAGATATCGAGGACACTGCAAAACAATGGCACGTCCTCTTTGGATTTCGTGGGCTCTTCTTTATTCCATTTTTGGAGTGATCATGGCCAACACAGCGAGAACCGCAACGTTGACGCTTTCCCATTACCGACTAGCAGTCACCTAAAAAATCCAAAATCCATGTGTGCATATCAAAAAACTTACGACCCAATTGCTTAAAACAGAAAAAAAAAATCAAAGTTAATTCATAGCTTTTTTCAATTTTTGCTTAACATACCTTGAGAAACTCTTGGTGTTGGCGATGGGGAGCTTCAATTTTCTCTCTTGGTTTTGACAAGAGAGAGAGAGAGAGAGAGAGAGAGAGATTGAATCACAATATGTTTAGCAATGCAATTAGATTTAGAAGGTTGAAATGGAAGCTGCTTAAAGTTAAAAGATGGAGTTTAAAAATTAATTAACTGAATAATCTTGTTTAATTATGGATGGATGTGATTAACTAGAAGCCAAAAGAATATGCTTTTTTGATAAATAGCGATCAAGGTTCTTTGTTATTTGTACAAGCAAGGTGCGTCGCATTCCTAAATCTTTTGTGATTTTAGTCATTTTTTTTGTGTGTAGAAATTAACTGTAGAAAGGTAAATGCTTTGTCGAGTCAACATCTTTATTGGACTAGAATGTATTAAAAGTCTAAATTAAGAAACTACATTTGTAATATGTGCGCCATGCCCGTTCGAACAGATCGAAGATGGTAACAAGATCCTTAGGAGCGGAGTATGGGTCTAATGCAACGCTATATAGGAAGTTTTATTCCCACATTATGGATCGCAACTTTCGGCGATCCCTCGGTCTATGATCTTCCAGTTTCCTGGGCTCTACTTGCTCGTCTACACTCCGACCCAGCAAGTAATAAATTAATAGCTAGGTTTCTACTTTTTACATTGGTATGGAGAGAGATTGTTAAGGTCTTAACACATTAGGTGTCATTAGATGAAAAGGGAAAGATTAAATTAGATATTAAACATGATCAAGGAAGTTGTGTATGAGAAAGAAATTCACTTCGAGGTGTATAATTAGGGTTAATTGTAATATTGGTTCTTAAATTAATACCCGAGCTTCGTTCCCGCAGTTTATTTGTCAGTATGTGTTCCTCAAATTTGGTCACTAGTTGCACGTTGAGTCATTCATGTCAATTATATCTCATTTCTCGCATCTCGACTTCCCCTCTACACCCACTCTTCTCCTTAGAGCATCTCCACCTGTTGATGGAGGATAAGGGGTCTGTTGGTCCTGTCAAGCCGGAAAGAAGATTCGTTGAGAGAGCGGGAAAATGAAAAAGAGCAGAACATCCTGGTGAGGGGAAGCCGAGCTGAGCCGAGCTGACTTTTTGATGCCACAGCTCGCCACATAGTTCTTTGTAAGGCTAGAAAAAAATCCCGAACCGTATCGAAATAATCCTGAAACCGAACCGAAAACATCCCAAACTGAAAATTCCGAACCATTCGATACCCGATCCCAAACCGATTCCGAAAAAATTGGTACGGAATTGGGATCTGATATGGCCTCGTTCGGTATTCCCGAACCGAATCGATCAATATTTTAATATAATTTTATATATATTTGAATTAATAATGACCATTGGATTTAGTTGAGGTTCAATCTCAACCGTTTGTTACTCTGTCACCTCACTTCCTCAGAGACTTCAAACTCTCCAATCTGTCATCTCACTTCCATAAAGCTTCCTACTATC
>JAOTRO020055151.1:0-22153 GCA_028566515.2 Pyracantha coccinea | reverse complement strand
GTAACCATATATGTCTCAATTGGCTTCCCTCTCTGTTTTTCCTCCCCACTTCTCTTCCATCATCGATTGGTAAAGGTCGCACGGCCAAAACTTTCACGTCTCCCTTTATCTCTGTAAATTTATAAAGCTTGTCAAATTAAGCTATATGGAATTTCTATTAAGAACATGCAAATCAACAATTTTGATGAATTTTTGTGTTGCTGGTTCTTAATAAATTAGCATAAACCATAAATCGTGTAGAAAAGTTTTAGTAGGTCCGTGACGAAATATTCCACATAATTTGGGTACGTAGCTCCTTCCCGCAAATTAAAATATTTCGGCAAACTCTTGCCGAATATTATACTAGTTCATTGTAGCTTTCTGCTGACATTTTCATGGTTTTTCAGTTGTCGCCTTCTGAATTTAGAAAACTATTTCGGCAAACCCTTACTACGAATGAGGAGTTTGTTACAAATTTTTTGTATACTTAAACAGGATGACCCACAAGGCGATGCCTCTGTAGGGGACATTGAGGTTGCAACAAATAGCATGGTCGACTACAAAAACATATTTACAACTGACCAGGTAACTATTTTTAGTATATTATAAAAGCCTTATAAGCAGTCAAACTTGATTGACTACACATACAGCTTTGTAACTAATGAGATAATTATTTTTAGTATATTGTAAAAGCCTTATAAATAGCCAAACTTTATTTGTTGTATGTGCAAGTGTTGAAAAGTAAAATTGATTTGCTTGATTGGACTCGCACCCCCAAAAAAAATGAATAACATGATTATTGCTGTCAAGAGGTTTGATGCGTGAGGGGTTTGATGAAGGTGGAAGATACCTCAAATAATATTTGCATGTGAGAGACATGGCGAATATAAATTCACATTTGAGAAATCTGATACGAATGATCAAAATTCTAATGCAAATAGTAACAAGAGAAGGAATCTAGGAATATTGGTACTAAAAAATGTAGATGACAATCCTTATTAAAGAGGGTCAACACTGGAGAAAGAGACGAATGAAAATTGAAGGTTGACTGTGGGTGCATAACCATACTTAAAATTATCTCGAAGAGCATTGTAGCCGGAGGTTACAAGATATTTTAAGGAGAAATTCTTTCGTAACTCTTGAAGAGCCAAATTTTACATCCTTTATTTATTTTTATTTTTTTTGACAAAAAAAAAAAACAATAAATGGGACGCGTTTATGATAATGGATTCCTTTTATTTTTTCTTTTTTCTTTTAAAGTGAGGATTAGTTGTGGGACTCACACCACATCGAACTTCAACGATCTGAATCGTCTATTTTTTAAGTTGGACCTTGTAGATCATCTTTACAAAATATTATCCAAATCGAAAATATTTGAGACATCTAATTGAGTTCAAAGAAATTGACCAACAATTTGTCCTATAAGAAACAATGAAATTGCATTGTGGTAATCAAATAAGCAAATGGTTTTGGATTAAATTGAATTTTTGCAATGATGATCTATGAATTGAGATTTACAAAATAAACGGTTCAGATCTCTTTGGATAAATAGAATAGATGTTTGACAAAAGAAAAACCTGTTAAAACTAGATGGGACGGTCCAAAACTCTAACGAGTTTGTATTTATAACCGGTTTCGCTTAAGCAAACCAGTCTTTATATATCCAAGGCCCATGGCGCATCCATGCGTAAAAGACGAAATAACCCTCTATCTGTCTCTCTCTACTCTTTCTCTCTCTAAGTCTCGCTCTGCTCGTCCACTCACTCACTCGTTCCCCCATTGAATTGAAACCCAAATCTCTCTCTCTAACTCGCTCGCAAACTCACCATATTATCAAATTTTAATCACTCACCCAAAAAAATACCCACAAATTTACCCGCCAAAAAAGCTTTATTCTTTCTCGGTTTCTCCCTCACAAAATTTTCGCCCTTTCAAATCCCCCGACCCGCCCAACGGCTAAGCCTCTCCGTCCCTCTGGCCTCTCTAGGGTTTCTCTCTCGCCTTCTGTCTCTCTTTGAGCTCCCTTTCCTCTGCGCCTAAAACGGCGTCGTCTAGGGGCTCCCCTCTCCCAGCGCCTTAATTATGGATCCACCCCTGAACGCCGGGCCCACTCAGCCGCCCCCGCCGGAGGTCTCAATTGGGGAAAAGAGGCCGATTGAGAATGGAGGAGAAGGAGAATTGGGGACCCAGTTGAACAAGAAGCCCAGATTGGGACCCAATTCGGAGAAGGATCTGAGGAGAGTGGCGGAGATTGTGCTGGCCTTGTCAACCATGGCCAAGATTCGAGGCGGGAAGAAGCCCACGGAGCCGGAGATTGGCCTTATGGGGGAAGCTAGGTCGAAGCTGGTGGAGCTGTGTGAAGGTTTGGCGCCTAAGGATATTGTGGGCAGGGATGCAATTGGCGCTGTGATTGAGGATTTGGGGCTTAATTCTAAGCTTAAGGAACAGAGATTAGGGTTCCGTGGTCCCAAGTTGACGATTGCCGAGAAGTTTTCGCAGACGAAGAGGAAGGTAAGGACTCAAGTGTTTGATTGGATATGGTTTGATTTTGAGTTTGAAGATTGTTGGGTAGGGTTTAGTCTAGATTTGTATGATTTGTTGTTTGGTTGGTGGGAAAGTGTTGAACAAAAAAAGAAAGAAACTTTTAATTCTGAATTATAAATTGTTCGTAATGGACTGATAATAATATAGCTCATATGGTTTGGCATTTTGATTTTGTATGCGTTTAAGGTATATTTGCATGGTTTTTGAGAAATTAAGGGAGGAAGCATTTTTTGTTATGATTTCTTAATTGGTCACGGTGGAGCTATTGGCTTAGTTGATGTGAACATGTTGGGCTTGTTGGTTACTTTCATCATGAGTATATATGCAGTTAACTGCATAGTGATGGTCTTCGGTTATACTGAAAGGTTTCATTTTTATTCAAACAAGTATCAGAGTTCTGTAACCGGTGTGCTAATGTTTGGATTAGTATCTGGTTGTGAAGTTTAAAGTCATTCGACCAAGAAGTTGTCTTTGACAGTTTATGGCTACTGCCATATAGCATATGATTGTTCCGAACTATCAATTTAGGATTTTTTGGACTGTGGAAAACTATTTTTTCTGAACTTGAAATTCTCTTTCTAGATGGAAGAATATGTTGGGCTTGTTGGTTACCTTCATCATGAGTATATATGCACTTAACTGCATAGTGATAGTCCTCGGTTATACTGAAAGGTTTCATTTTTATTCAAAAAAATATCAGAGTTCTGTAAGCTGGTATGCTAGTGTTTGGAATAGTAGCTAGTTGTGAAGTTTAAAGTCATTCAACCAAGAAGTTATTGACATTGTGGCTGATGCCATATTACAGCATATAAGGCTGCCGAACAACCAATTTAGGATTTTTTGGACTCTGTACAATGTTTTTTTCTGAACTTGAAATTCTTTTCTAGATGGAAGAATCCAAGAAATTCTCTGCACAAGCTCAACCTGCTGCACATCCATCTCACCCATTAAAAACAAGCTTAAATGCAGCGGCTGAAACCCATGGGATGCCACATAACGTTCATATGATTCCTACAAGCAAACCAGGTCATGCACCAATTTCCTCGGGAGGTTTCCCCGTTTCTCCATCTCTTTTTCATGCATCTACGGCAACTCCCGCACCTACACAGTATCAGTTTCCCAACAATGATGTTAGAGCATCCATGGTGTCTAGTGGTTTTCCTAGCAGTCATCTAGGAAGGGATTCTTCTTCCCCAGCGGTGCCTAAAGTTGAACGAGCACAGTTCAGATCAGATGGAGGACCAAATGCAAATGCGTCTTCTTATGCATTTCAAGTACAAGGTAATTGATGTCCTTTAACTTTACTTGTACGGAAAGGTATCTTTTTTGGAATTTTTTTACATCATTACTGCTGATTCTATCTCCTCTCTGCCTATGTAAGTATTTACACCTATTTTCCATGTGCAGCAAATTCGTTTGCAAATCATCCACATCCACCAGTCAATGCTCCAGCTTGGTCAGTGCAAGCTCAATCTGCTAAAAGTGGACCAGAACACAAGGTGCCAAACTATACACCTGTCAAAGTTGACGGAAGTACTGGTATCAGTATGCAACAGATGACTCCTGTAGCTGCGCGGAATCAGAATACTAAACCATTTGTCTCTCAATCAGCTTCTGGAAATCTACCCGTTGTACATCAGCCTTTGCAACAGATACACTTTGTTAAAACTCCTTCGCTTTCTAATAATCACAATGAAATTGCGAAAGTTATTCAGAAATTATTACAACCACAGCCTCCTGATCATCCTACATGGATTCCTCCATCAAGGGATTACATGAGTAAGACTTTGACTTGCCAGAGTTGCCAGCTTACGATCAATGAGGTGGATAATGTTCTTATTTGTGATGCGTGTGAGAGAGGATATCACATAATGTGTGCACAATCATCTAACCAGAGAGGAATTCCTAGAGGTGAGTGGCACTGCATGAGATGCCTGTCACTGAGCAATGGGAAGCCTTTGCCTCCGAAGTATGGACGTGTGATGAGAAGTAATATACAAGTAAAAGTCCCTTCTATCACAGCTGGAGTTCAAACGTCCTTGGAGAATAAACTGGAAAATTTAGATCCAAAGGTCAACCAGCCGAAGATAGCTGCAAATGGAAGTTCTGTTTTGCAGAATACTGCTGGTATAGGTGGTGGGGGCAGCAATCACATTGAGTCAGCACCAGATCTAAAGATTTTAACTGCAAAAGAATCTCAACGGAAGAATCTCGTATCACGCAGTAAAAATATGGATGAGAAACCTCTTTCTGGAAGTTACCTGTCAAGTGAAAGATCTGAGGAGAAATGTTCTGAATCAAAATCTGACCCTCCTTCTGAACCAAAAGAAACTACTGAATCATCTAGAGTTGAAGATTCTGAATCAATTGCAGAATCTCCTGCGGAGTCGAAAGCAGAGCATCCTGCCGAATCAAAAGCAGAGCATCCTGCTGAATCAAAAGTAGAGCCTCCTCTTGAACCAAAAGAAACTACTGAATCATCTGGATTTGAAGAGAGACCTTCTGAATCAAAAGCAGAACCTGCTGCTGAATCAAAAGCGGAGTGCCCTGCTGAATCAAAAGCAGAGCCTCCTGCTGAACCAAAAGAAACTAGTGGATCATTTAGAGTTGAAGAGATACCTGGATCAAAAGCAGAACATCCTTCTGAATCAAAAGTGGGGCTTCCTGCTGAATCAAAAGCAGAGCCTCTCGCTGAACCTAAAGAAACTACTGAATCATCTAGAGTTGAAAAGAGACCTTCTGATTCAAAAGCAGAGCCTCCTGTTGAACCAAAAGAAACTACTGAATCATCTAGAGTTGAAGAGATACATTTTGAATCAAAACCAGAAGCTTGTGCTGATTTTTCCAACAAAGATACTGATAAGTCCGATCATTCCCAACCCCCTTCCAACACACAAGTTGTGGACGGTGCTGGGCTGCCCAACTCTTCAGAAGTTCCATCAATGATATTCCATGACCAGAATTCTGCATTGGAAGACCCAGATACTTCTCACTCTGTAGGAAACTCTGGCTCCTCTTTGAGATATGACATCAAACGGAATGACCAAAGCGGTGCACAAGCAAATACCTGTGAAATTTCTGTAGCTAGTGGTAGGTCTCTAGAGCATTTTGGTTTTTCTTCAGATGGCTTGAAAGCTGTTCAATGGATTGGTGATGCAGTTCAAGGTGGTGATGAAAAAATATATTACCATACTTGTTGCATTGATGGGGTAACATATCAACTGCGAGATCATGCTCTTTTCCAGTCAAGTCATGGAAAATTGATACCCTCGAAGCTTCAGGTAAGTGAATTATTAAGCATCCCTTGATACGTCAGTAGTAGCATTTTGGAGAATTACATGATGCTGTTACTGAAATTAGTCTTTGGAATAGAGTCGTCCGTTATTTTTGGTCACCAAGTCTAGTGGAATCACTTATTGTTTGTTTTAGAAATATTTTCATCTGTTTATGGTTATATCGAGTTTTTTCTTTATATTAGAAGGGTTGTAATGAACTTTGTAATTTCCTTGCAGTCCATGTGGGAGGATAGAAAAACTGGGTCAAAGTGCGCTATTGTCAACAGGTGCTACTTTCCTGGTGACTTACCAGAGAACGTTGGTCGCCCATCTACACCTGAAAGCAATGAGGTGAACTTTTTTTCCTTTACGTATACTGTTCTATGAGATGACCAAAAAGTACTGTTCTATTCCATGTATTTCTCTCTGTTGTAAGATGTTCATGTCTACATTAAAATTCAGTGGTTGGCATATCAGTTGACTAGTAGAATAGGACTACTGATTTTGTCGTGGTGGACATGATTGCGTACACATGCACCAATATAATATATCTATATAATGGTACTATGTATGGTGCAATTCTATTTAACACTCTGGTGATCTAAAGGCCTCTCACTCCCATTTTGTATTGACATGTAGAGTACAATATTACAACATCCATATGGTAGTTAATATTTTTTCTTTGTGTTACAGGTCTATGAGTCTAATCATGATAGCAATGTAATGGCTGGTTTGATTCGTGGTCCTTGTGAAGTTCTTTCTCCTGCTAAGTTCAGTGTAGAAACTGAAAGACGGAGCCAATTAGGACATGAGGCAAATAATGAATTACGACCAATCTTCCTGTGCAAGTAAGGCTCTTTAGTTCTTACATGGCACAGAAATAAATAATTGCTCTGTGCGTGTCTTGTAAAGGAAGAGCTCATTCTTTAAGTGTACGGATCATATGGGATACTTATTTGTTGCCTACTGTGTGTTACTGTGTTATCTCCACAAATGCCTAGATTCTATATACTTCCCCCACCCCCCAAAAAAAACAAAAAAAAACACACACACACTCACTGTATGTGAGCACATGTGGACTTGCTGTGAGGAGCCGTTCTTTATCCTATTATGCGTTAGGATAATTCCATTTGTTTATTTTGATATTTGTTTCTTAATATTTTCACCTTGTTCTTTAATAATTTTATTTATTTATTTTTATATTTACAGATGGATTTATGATGAGTTTAAAGGGGTATTGGAGCCTGTTCCCGAGTAATCCACCTATGCATGTATATTTTTTTGGTGGTTATTCTTCTTGGTTATGGAAACTCGAACATGCTCTCTTTGATCAGGTATGTGAAACTGTTGTGATATTATAATTTAGGTTTATTATTTTGAAATATGGAGTAGGCTTCTCGCAGGACATATTAAACTACATTGACAATTACCAATTGAGTGTTCATTTTACCTTCATATTGCAATGGTGCATGGTGGCTTTATAACTATTGACGAATAAAGAGCATTAATAATAAATTACTGAGAATTTGTATGTTAACCGACTCATTTGCCTCTGATTATTTAGTAGAGAGAAAAAAGGTATATTTTCAACCATTTAAGAATGTGGTGTGAATTTCACCTGCCTGTATCACCAAAAAAATTGATGTGGTGTGATATACCATTAGTTCTTTTATGCTGTTATTGTTGGGTTCTTAGCCTTTTGAGCTTGTGATGCTTTGGACCTCATAGATGTTCCCTTCTTTCAGAACGTCTGTAACTGAGCAAACGATTTATTTTCTTTTTCATCTGATTTTAAATTTGTAACCCTTTGCTATGCTCGAACTCTCTCAACGATCTATACTGAGTTATTATGTCAATACAGGTAGCCTAGTGCAAAAATGGGGCATGCTTGAGCTATTCTGCGAAGGGAGTTTCAACATTCATGTATTGTACAATATGTAGCTGTAGCCTTAGGTTGTATTGTAGTCGCAATAGCAATTCAAGCCCTAATCTTTCAGCCCCAAGCCCCTGCGTAGGTGCTTCATTCTTGTTATTGTTATCGTGTTAGTATTATTAATTAGAAATGAACGTCTTTCTCCTCTGTCTAGTATCCTTTCGATCTCATTGACAATATCTCATTATCTAGGACTGGCTCTATGGTTTCCCATAAGGGCTCTCAGGTATATGATACTGTCGGACTCCGAGGGGTTGTCTAGAACTTCAGACTGTTGAATTGCCTTTTCTTATTTAGACCATGTACGTTTGTTTGCCGGTGAATTTGAATTTTTTGTTTTAGAGAAGGCATTTTAATGTGAGTGGTGGTGGTCTTTGGCTGAAGCAAAATTTGCTTTTTGCTAGTAAGGCATAGGAGAGCCAGATCCATTCATTACTTGGTTTCAGCAGTTTGAAGAGAGGAGAGGCATTTTAATTTGGCGTTGTTTAATTAAGGCCTCTCCCAAGTTCCCAACCTTGGAGTACCTTTTTTTTTTCTTTTTCTTTTGTTTCGGGTAAGAAACTATGTACTTAAAGAGTACCTTTTAGTAAATCAGGGAAAAGAAAGCTTCAAGGAGCTCAATTGGAGAACTCTAATTATCTATCTATTTGTCATGCTCTAATTGGTTCGTAGTTGCGAATTTTTTAGTCATGTTTTCATGCAAGGCATGGTCTTTTTATGTAGTATTGAGTTTGTAGCCTTTTTTTTTTTTTTTAAAGTGTAATAGTATCAAGAGCTTACATGCCCTTATGGAAGCTCTTATAGAATAACGAATATTGGATTTAGATCATTAAAAACGCTTTCGAGAACGTTTGGCGGAAAAAAGCTAACTTTTGGGTTAAAAAAATACTCGCATTCCAAAAAACACTTTCTAATGTACTTTTAATAGATGTTAGTGCTATAAAAAAATGTCTTGATATTAGAGTAGAAACTCTCATATATTAACTATATGATATTTTGCCGTATGAGATCCGATTCTTCAATAGAAGGATGGGTCAAATGATAAGTAAAAGATAAAGTTGACATCTAACAAATGGACCAACAACATAACTTAAGGTAGTAGGTAGATGGCGTTTTACCACAATGGCGGCAAGTAATGATGCTTATGCACCCTGATACGTATTCGATCCCCACCAATTCTCCTCCCTTAACAACTAATAATGCCAAGCATAAAATATCAAAGATAAATCCCTCAATGAAAAGTTCTCTTTCTTGTATGGAGCATATCTTCTTTATTTGAGAGTCTTAGAGACTTCAATGAACCATGTCTGTTTTTTTCATGGACAGTGACCAAAATGTTGCTGCCCTTTAACTATAGGGGTACACTGCTTATTTGTCATATTGTATATTCCAAACCTATGCATCTAATAATTGAGGCAAATCTTGATATAGATGGATTCATTCTTGCACAAGACAACCCGACAGGAGACATTCTGCATAATTATAGTAATACTAACTTATGATCTCTCATCGTAGTGCCGTATTGCAATTGCACCAATCCAAATTAACTAAAAGATTTATGTATGGGAGATAATTTCTCTAATATTCGGTAACACCGTAATAAGTATCTATTAGATGGATGATGTACTATTTAAACATAAGATAATCATCTAGTGCATCAGACATATTACGGGCACACGGACACGTTCGGTACGCATGCTGGAACGAAACGGAATACACAATACAGTAGGACGAAAATAGTTTATCTCACGTTTGAAGCGACAAAACACTCCTCTTTGTCAATAATTCCACTACCTAAATCACAAAAGCAAACCCTACGTCACCTGCCTCGTCACCCTGCGACAACAACCTCCAGGCCGCATCCTCACTCTGTGACAACTGCCTTTCCGCTTCGAGGTGGTCGACCACGACATCAACGCCTCCTCCACTTTTGAACTCGCTGTACGTCGGCCTTCGACATTTCTGCCGAACAGGTTAGAATCGTTAGATAATGTCATATCAAGGTTTCATCTTTTTCGATTTCGTCTGCTATTTCTCCTTTTTCTTTTTCTCTAAAGATTGTGTTTTTGTTGCGTTGTTAGGAGTTAGGATTGGATATTGTATTTTTGCAGCTCCGAGAGGTTTCGATGTTTTTATTTTTTTTTCGGAATTTTTTCTTTTTCTGTTTTGCTGTTCAGGGCAGTGATTAAGTGGGATAAACAAGTTTTTATGTTGGAATTTGGGTTCGTTTTGTTGGATTTGAATTTCTTATTAAGTTTTTGGGTTTCTTATGCCGCACAAAGCAGTGTTTGAAACGCCGTAGAGATTTCAAACTTGGGGAAAAACCGAAAAAGTTAGTGGAATTGTTAAAATTTTGTTTAAGTTTGATCTTTTGTTGCTCGACTGTGATTCAATCTGAATGGCCAATTTCTAATTCAATCGTTTGGAAGGGCTAATCTTGGGGGCTCATCCCATATACACCCTTATGCGCTTGATTGAAATATCCATACTCGTATACTAGTTTTGAATGGAGAAAAACATCCACATGGGTGGATTGGTTTGTTGGAGATTCATTTTATAAGTTTTACACTATTAGACTTAATAAATTGGAGGCCTAATAGGATTATTAGTTTACATGGAAATACGATAGTCGGAAAATAGCCCATGTGGTAAAAATAATTAGGTTTTAAACCCTTATGGTGAAATATGTTCGGATTTATGTCTAAAATTAAAAATTCTGTTAACTCTCCGTTAATTAATAGCACGTGAGCCATACATATGAGGCTAAAACAAAACTATCATTTAATTGGTAGCACATGAAGCTTACATGTGAGGCTAACTTTATATTTTTAGCCTCACATGTGAACCTCATGTGCTAACTATTAAGGAAGATTTGACGAAATTTTTAATTTTGAACCTAAATCTGAACAAACTTCATGACAAAAGCTTAAATCCTAATTTATTTTTTTACCACAAGAGCAATTTTTCGACTATGGTATCAGCACAAGACTATTAACCCAATTAAGCCTAGATTGGATTAAGTGTTAAATGCGGTTGGTGTGGAGTAAGCATGATGCAGCCCATAATTAGATTAACCAAGACAAGGCCTTGGGCCTTGAGGTCTCAGAATTGATCCAAATCCTTACATATGGATTTTGTTTTTAGATGACTATGAGTTTGAATTCAAATGAAATATTATTAACTAAACAGATCAGTTGTCAAATCCAACGACATAACACTAGATCCAAAAAACAAAAAAGTGCAAAACACAGTTGTTCACTTGTTTATCCTTAATCCAAAAGGCGCGAACAATTCTACAAATTCACCAACTAGTTTTTATTCAAAAACTCAACTTTTTACAACCTAATTTTTTAGGGAGTTTTAACAAAACACTTTCGGTACTGTTTATTTTTAACAAAAAAACCATTTTTTTTTTCATTTTCCTAATATTATTCACTACTCTTATATTTATCCATTTTCAAACTAAGTTTTTTTTTACTTTTCGTTGGTTTTCCTAATTTTTTATAGAACGTTAGTACTTTTTTGGAGAGAAACACTTGGTAAGTTCGCTAGGATCAAAGCCCTAATGCAACAACTTTGATTTTGATAGTTGAATCCTAGTGACTGAAGTATATAAGAACTATTGAACTAGTGTAAGGACATTGCAAGCTTTCAAGTCTCTATCGTCCATCTGTTAGCAAATTCTTGCTCATTTCTATTTTTCGTTATTATTTGCATTGTCCTCATTACTTTTATTAGTTTATAATTTATAATATTGTTATCAATAAAATCATATTTTCATTTTTTTTCCATCATATACACCTTTCCTTTCCTCCTTCATTCATGCACTCATACATGTTTGTTTTGTTCCACATGAAGGCATGGATGAACTTGAGACTCATTTCTTTGTTCTTATGAACATGTGGATTATACTGGCACAAGTGTATACTATGAATGCACAATTGTTGTTGTATAGACAACGACAAAGGAAGAGGAAGATGAATGGTAGAGATGTAGATCTTGCAGCTATTATGGATGCAGGTTGGGATAGAGTAATTATTGAAATGAAGAGGTTGGATGAAAGTTTTACTTTAGGGGAAGCAAAAGCGAAGTTACCTTCTGAGCTTCAGGCCATGGGTCTCCCATACAATCAAGTGTTACGAGTTGTAATGAAGTTAGTGAAAGATACTGATATGTTGCGTATTTGGTGTACCTTGGATCACTCACACAAGTCAAATTTCATTAAAATGTATATGGATGGCATGTGACCATTTGGGTGTTTGCTATAAATAGGATGAACTGTATGCCATTCTATAAGTAGGCTGAACTGTATTAATACGTGATGCTTTCATTATTGTTTTAGCAAGACAATATTTTTTTTTTCAAGTCTGGATGAATGTTCAAGTTGGAATATTTCATTTATCTTTTTGTCCAGTTGCATCTTCCTTTATCTGCACATTTATAAGTTCTAGAATATCTCTTTTTAGGTCACAAGAATCTATCATTTACAAGCACAAAGTATGTTTTGCAATCAATATGATCTTCCAAAAGAGTTGATTCAAATAATAGCTAGTCACCATGGTAATGTTTTGGGCGTTGGCATGGATAAGAAAATATGGGAACACACTTCGTATGGTCAATTCAGTGTCAAAACAACTTATGAGCTCTTTTTTCTACGGAGATGAATGGTTGATTCTCCATGGTATTTTATATGGAAACTAAAGTACCCTCCAAAAATTAAGATCTTTCTTTGGTTAATAATTACAAATGATAGGCTTCTAACAAATGAGCAAGGGCCAAGAGAAATTTGACTGTTGATTGATTCCTCTTGTACTTCATGCTATGGCTTTTAGAAACCAAAGAGCAAGGAGTATTTGGGGAGTTGATGGGAATGCCCTGGCAGGTACGTTTGTCTTTTAACCTTGATGTTGAAGCTTGGCTACTGACTAATTTGAAATCCAAGACAATATAGTCTGAACAAACTAGGTGGAATATTATATTTATTTTCACGTGCGGGTGCATATGCAAATGGAAGAATAAACAAATTTTTGGAGATAACTTTGTTATGCCGCATCTTCCCTAAAGTATCAATGTTAAGGTTGTGAACGAGTGGGCTGACATCTCTCATACTGTATGCATTAGTAGTCCTAAGTGCAACTGTCTCTGTCACTCAGTACTACGATCTAATGGTATTCATCTTCACTTAGAAATGAGAGATCTTAGGTTCAAATCTTATAAATGATGAATTGGATACCAAATTACGCTGCCCATTTATTAAAAAAAAGTATAATTGTCTCTCGCTAGGAATCCGCCTCCTGAAGAGAAGGCGAAGCTTAATGTGAATGACTTTCGGTCCAACACGTCTTGAAATATAGGTGCTGGGGGAGTATTACGGCATAGTAATGGTGATTGACTGGGCGTGTTTCCGGTCAACTTTCGCAAATGGCAGGTGGTTGATGCTGAAATTTGGGGGCTTTATTTTGGCCAACAGTTTGCAGTATGTTGGAGCAATATTAGAAAATATGAAAATAACACAAGAATTTCAATGATAATAATTATAGAGAAAATAACAACATCAATAGTATACAAGATTAATATAAACAATTAGAGATAAAGTTAGAACAACTGACAAACTTGACGATTGACGCTTGCATAAATGCAATGTCCTAAAGATAGAATTTCATCCCTACTTTTGTGCTTGTAGTTCGGTAGGCGTCTATCTTCCAGGATTCAACAATCTATAATCCGAAGTCAAAACACTTCAATCTTCAGACTCTGGCGAATTTTATATATTCTGTACTCTCAAGACATGATTCGAAATTTGACACACGAAGCATGAGAGAAACAAAGTGGGGAAACCCTATTTCTCAAGAGTAAAAATTAACTGTAATTTTCTATATTTAATACCAATGATTTCATGGGTTTATATAGAATCCAATTTCTACTTATTAAAGAGATGTAACTTTTCATCTATAAATATACATCACTTATCAAGGGAATACACCTAAACAACATAACATTTCTAAGAAATTGGTGAACTCTATTTTTCATTCAATTATTAAAATTATATATTACAATATTTCATATTATAATATATAATTTCTAACACAGTAAACAAAAGTATTTCAAGTCTTTGTGTGGAGGTGGACTCAGCTATATTGGTTAATTTAATAAAACTATAGCTAATACCAGCTTTTGTCATTTTGCCAACTTCATTGACCAATGCAGACAATTTATAGTACGCATAACAGATTGCAAGTTGGTTCATGTTTACTGGAAGAAAAATGTTATGGCAAACGACCTTTTGTCAATTGGAGTTATAATATAAATCTTGGGTGCCATTATTTTGAATCCACTTGAATGGATAGGAGGTATATCTAATGATATGATCTGAGTCTCAAGGACTCCAAATGTTGGTAATAATTTATTGAGTCAGTTTTGGGGTGATTTACCCTTATGTTACCAAAAAAACTCTTCATTACTTACTGTGCTTTTTAAATAAGTATTATTATTTAATTAGTGTTAGTGTAACAAATATATCATAAGCATACATATACTCTAATATGAACAATTCAAACATTGTCTCGTCCCGTTCCATCCCATAACATTATACCAAACAACAAACATAATAGGGGTATATTAATCATTTAATCTTTCCGCTCCATTCCACCTTGCGCGTACTAAACGCAAAACAGAGTGTCCCATTCTGGCCGGCACGTACAAAACGTAGCACGGAACTTCCATTTCATTCCATTCCATATTGTCCCACTCTGTCACATTTTCTCCCGTCTATTTACCAAACACTCCCTACTAGAACATATTAGTGAAAAGAGAATTAACTGCTCTTTAACTTGAGCTACAAAATAAAGTAAACCAACCAAGTAAATGAAAACGAATCCTTGAGCTTCACAGTTATCAACCATATAGCATGGCGAAAAAAAAAACAAAGAAACAAAATACGTGACCATTTAACAAAAATTGTTTGCTTGATTCTCGTGATCCGATCGTTACATGTTTCATTAGAAAATTTCAAAAACCCTAAATTTCATGCAGGCCTTCAATTCCCAATAACGTTGAATCAATTAGTTGTTATAGCTAGCTAGAGAACCTATACCCTTTTGGATATGATGGTTTGTTTTCTACTACATCTATCGATTAAGATCCATCAAGCCTAAAATATCTTAATACTTAATGCATAAACTTTAACACAGAACACAAAGCACATTGCAACGACTCAGAATACGTCTTTGATGTCCATCATGTAGTCACCATCATCATTCTTTGGAGAAAATTTGTTGCGTAAGAAAGACATTATCTTAGTGGCAGCACCACCCAGTAGTACTGTTTATTACAATTATTGTCATTTTAAGAACCATAATTAAGTGCCTCTTCGGTATTCAATTCTTTTTTTATCTGTTTTTCCATTTTAAACACGTAGCACACATTCGTTGGATGGTAGTACCATTAGATTTTGGGTCCATTAGATTTTAGCCCTTGCAATTCATAATCCTTAAATCAAAACCCATGTATCTGTTTTTTTCATTTTTAAACATGTAGTACACATTCGTTAGATGGTAGTACGATTAGATTTTGGGTCCATTAGATTTTGTGTTGCTTTTCTCCGCTCACAAAAATCATTTGGAACATGACCTAAATTTCAGCTTATATTTCTTATAGACACAACTCGTAGGAAAAACCGTTTATAGGGATGTGCAAGTTGAATCTTGTAAACCAATCAAGCATTGCATAAGTCCTACTCCTTTAGATTTTATAATACATAAAAAACTAATTGAGAAATGAGATCGATCATTTTTAAATAAAAGAATAAAATGGAATAGGCTAAAAACTAGTAAATGTTTGCATGAATATATCTATAGCACATAGGGGCTTATCTTTGTCGCCAAATAACCCAACCCATGTTTGATTTTGCCTCATAAAATAGTACCAAGGTATGACTGTTTTTGGATGATTGTGGGAAGGCTGTTCCTCCATTGTGTTACAAAATTATGCTTCTTGGATAAGGTTTTGTAAATGGATAAGCATTGTCTAGTGGCACTCTCTCTTAGTCTACCTTTAAGAGGCTAAGAATATCCCAGTTGAATATGTGTAGCAGTCTCATGCCTACAACTGAAATCACACTTCTACAGTTTATTACTTGTAACCAAATCCCTAATTACAAGCTAATTAGTTTGAATTTGTCTCTTGGCACAGAAATTGTTGCCTGCTTTACCTATGTTTCTATAGGCTCTCATGATCTATCATCTATCTACAAATATAAAATGGAGTTCCTTCAAACACCCCAACTAGTGTCAAACTACTTAATTTCTAACTATGATTAATTGTAATTAAACATATGCTAACGACAGAGGGTCACAATCACTGGCGGATCTATATATTGCAGCAAGTGGAGTCCATCTCCCCCATGCAACAATATGTTGTCTCAGTTTGCCTTAGCTGTATTGATGTTATCTTTAAAGTAGAGATAAGATATTTGGTGACATGCTTGTAAGAGGTTGAGGTAGCAGCTGATTGTGTTTTCTCGTTGTGACGAAGAAAAGTATATGAAACCTTTTCTGCATATACAATTGCTAATCCTTCTTGATTACGACGGTACAGTTCACATGCATGCAACGACAGTTGAAAGTCCTCCACGTACGCAAATATTGGTCGTCAGTTAACTGCAACCGCTGTGTATATATATTATATAACAGATCAATACAGGATGAATTTGCAATGGAAAATATAATATTGGTAGCAATTGGACCACTGGTCCCATTTGTTCCCATAGGAGATAACCCGCCCCTTAAGCAGCAATTACAAACTTACCATTTTTTCTAAGGCCTTGACCTAATGACCCCATCTCCAAAATTTAAATATTGAGAGATTTATAATTGCATACGAACTTCGGGGTCACGTTATTCGTTTGCTTATTTTGCCTACAATACGTATAAAGGGAAAATTTTACGTTTAGGGTCTCATAAGATCCATTTTAACATGTACATGGAATCTTAGACAAAAATGAATATGACGTGACAAAGAAAACCCTCCCCTAAGATCTCCCCTCAATACAAGGGGCATAGCGAATAGCAGACAAAAGCACATGACACACAACACAAGAACCAAAGTAAATAACTGCCCTCTCTTTTTTGACCACTCTAACTCAGCCATATTTTAAATTGAGAAAATTGTAGTAATAGTCTTTCAATTTTAATCAAATTGGAGAGTTGATCTTTTAACTAAAATTTTGTGTCTATTAGTCATTCAACTTATAAAAATGTGCCGTTATAGTCATTTTCGTTAACTCCTTCAAAATTCCGTCAAAATAAGTCATGATAGAAAGATCATTGCTACAATCGAGTTAAAAGTTGGTAGACCGTTTCTCTAATTGAGTTAAAGTTAAAGGACTATTGCTGCAATTGGATGAGAGACCATTGCTATAGTTTTCTCATTTTGTTTTCCATATTTTCCCCCTTGATGACGGAGTTGACGAAAAAAACCATATTTGCACGTTTTGATGAATTAAGGGACCAATAATCATGAATTTTAGTTAACAAACTATTGTTTCAATTTAGTTAAAAAAATTAAGACCATTGCTACAATTTCCTCTTTAAACCTTTCCCACCCTTTTCTTGAAGAAACCCCAAAATAATAATAAACTAATTCAAGTAGTACTCTCTCCCAACCATCCAACGGCCAATATCAATTCAAAATAAGAGTAGTCACATCTACATCCACTTGCTATTATAATAACAGAAAGAGGTTACGTGATCACTTTGTGTGGACCTTTTGCATGGCTTGATTGGGAGGAATGTGAAGCGCAGATTATAAGGGAAACGGATCCTCTCCGCGGATCCTTTCCTTCTAATTCATCAAGTTCAGAAATCCAGATCGTTAAAATTTGATTCAACGGCTACAAACAGGGAGTTCACTTTAAAAGTTATAATAATTTTAACCATTTGATCATATTTCAACGGTTCAGATCTCCGAACTTGACGGATTAGAAGGAAGGGATCCAGAAAGGATCCCTTTTCGATTATAAAAGCAAAAGCTATGTATGGTTATATATAATATTAAATATATAGGGTAGTTAATTGGGAAACCAGAGATAAAGGTGATGGAGAAGAAGAAGAAATGGTCTGGCCTTGTTTCATGTGAACCGGCGACCATCACGGTGTGTTGTAGACTTTGAGAAATAAATTGCAAAAAGAGGGTCCATGATCCATATGAATGAATCACATCTCCCCTATGTATGTCCATGTCACAGAGAGTGAAAGTATAGACTATAGGGCAATCAGTAAAAGCAAGAGCAAGACTCCGGGTCTTCAGAGTTAAATTTAAAAAAACACATTACGGGCACCGATAGGTTAACGAAGAAATTGTGCCTGGTATTCCCACTTTCTTTTAGAGTGCGTATATAGCTCAACAATTTTCTATGGTCTCCTTTCTTGGGGTAATATTCTCCAAGGTCTCTATTTTGGATGTTGATTTTCGAATATTTGATATTGAGAATGAATAATAAAGGACTAAGTGGTTGTTTTCCTCATGAAAAAAATGTTCCAAGTGTTGCAGAATAAATCTAGAGAGAAAGAAGAAAAAAAACGTGAGAGTTGTGGTTCTATTTGTTCACTTCATCACACGCATTTTAACATAAAGATAACGGAATTGACCAAGATTACAAATTTTGTAGGCCAATGACTAAATTAGCTAAATTAAAAACACAGTGGCCAAAATAGATTTTGACCATATATAAACACGGTGAGTAATTTTTTTTTTTTTTTAACCCTTTAAATGACTTCTCCTAGGCTTTAGGAGTTCTTAAAAGTCACTATGATCGTAGACCTAATCCGATGGACCATGATAAACCCTACTTCTAATTTACAAAATTACACTTAAACGTAAATACATAATATTTGCAATACTTAAACGTAAATACAATATTTACAAAATTAAGAACGATGATATTTAAGATAAAGTAGGATTGACCACAATTGATGAAAATAAGATGAGAGAAAATCGGTTAATGTGGTTTGGACATATAAAACAAAGATCTACAGATGTTCCAATTAAAAAATGCGACTATGAGACAGAGGCTCATAGCAAAAATGTAGAGGAAGTTCTAGGAAGACTTGGATAGAGGCTTTAGGAAAAGGCATGGAATATTTAGAGCTAATGGAAGGCTTGGTGCAAAACCAAGGGCAGTGACGTTCTAGGATGCATATAACCAACCCCCCTTAGTGGAATAGAACTTTGTTGTTGTTCTTGTACACATAAATGTAAATACATAATATGTGCAACAGCCGGAGTAATTTTCTTTTGATGAGAAATGCTTTCTTGTTAGACTTCATAAGGTTCTTGTGCTATATTACTATATTGTTAAGTTAAACAATTGAGAAAGTGAGAATGATAATTTTAAACATATTACCAGTAATAATCTCATAATTTGGCCTATGTTGGAGTATATCTACCTATTGAGAAAGATACCTCCCTTCTTCTACTTTGGCTATAACTAATCTCTCAAATTTCCATTCACATGAAATGTTACCTAAATGTTCTTACATAATAGAATTGTTTATCAATCATGATTTCATGTGTTGGTAAAATTCTCTCTCATTTTAATAAACAAAATAAGCAAGTCGCACCGATGTTAATGACTTTTCTTTGGGCATTTGAACGAAGAACAAACTAAACGAAGCCCTTTCCCTTTCGGTTAGAAAAGTGGATTGACTTGTTAGAAAGGCCACAAATCAACAATCCTACAACTTTACTTTAAAGTTAATATTTCGATTTTTCCAAATTATGATGAGATTCAAATAGACCTATAAAGCGTTTTCTAACGGAATTTTTTAGAACACTGTTTATTGGATGCAAATAATGCTGTATATAGAGTGCAAGTACTAAATTTAGAATATCTCTATACATTTGTGTCTATCTTGTTTTTCTAATTTGGTTACCATTTGGAAAGTAGAACCTACATGTTGAAGAAGAGCGTGAGGGTGGCTTTGTTGGCTTTTGCTTAACTACCAACAGTAATCCAACAAAGGCTAGAACCCTAATTAGTAATTAAAAAATTTTAGGTGCAAATTGAACCTTGATTTCTGGGGTGATTGTTAAAAAAATTAATAAGAGAATAATCAATCATCATTTGGCTTTTAATAGATACGATTTGATCCTCATTATCCAATTAAAGTTCTCGTAAGCCGACAATAAACATGAACTCTCTGAAAAAATAAACGTTAAAAGTTGCATCTTGAAGTGATCCTATATATAATTTGTTCTAATGGAGCTTCCTAATCATCTCTGCCTTAATTAAGTTAAATTTGGCCAATAATTATCTCTAAATTATTTCATAACCAATATGTACGACACATACAAATTTCACTGTAACAAAAACGTTTATATCTCATAATGCTGCTAACCGAAATGTAAGACATGTATACACACGTACATATTTAATATACACTCTATTGATTCCCTTTTTTTTTTTTTAACAAAAGATAGTATCTCTGTTATGGAGGTGGGGGATTGGACTAAGCCTTACAATGGGTTTGCCATAATAATATGGTTCAACCTCACATTTGCCAAGAATTTGACCTAAAACCTCTCACTTACAAGTAAAGAGGACTACCACTAGACCTAAAAAAAATAAAGGCTTATTAATTGATTTGCCCCTGAAAATGCCAACTAGTCTCATTTTACCTCCTACAACTGATTTTGTCCACACTTTACCCCCTTGAAACTGCCATTTTTTTCTTATTTAATTTCAGCTCTCCTTATTTTTGTCTATTTTGTCAAATAAACGTTGAATTAAAGGATAGTACGGACATTTTATTTTTAACACAATTTTTTACCTCCAATTTGCATGCTAAAATAATCCCAAATTCATTTTCGATTATTCTTATTCAAATCCACATCTATATCTCTTGAGGATTGATGTAGAGTTGTGGTTGCAGACATTGGAATCGATGAGTAGCTTGAAATAGATTTTAAAACACAACCCATTATTTTCTTTTCAAACACAAACCATTATTTTCTTTTGCCAATGACTTTAGCCATAGCTCCACAGTAATCCACAGGAGAGACAGATGGGGGTTTGAATTAGAATTATTGAAAATGTAATTGACATTGTTTTAGCATGCAAGTTAGATCACAAAGAGCTAGTTGGATAAAAATAAAATGGCCATACTATCTTTTAATATAAATATCTATTTGACAGAATGGACGAAAAAGGGGTGAACTGAGACTAAATAAGACAAAAATTACTATTTCATGGAACAAAATGTGACGAAACCAATTTCACAGAATAAAGTAAGACTAAAAGACAGTTTCAAAGGGCATATCAATTAATAAGCCATAAGTAAATAAAGGAATAATTAGATAGGTGAGGTTATGCAAATATCGTCTTAAACAATCCTGTAAAAAGAAAATAAAAAAACATATATTGATATTTGAAGGGCAGCCTCGGTGGGGAGCTTAGGCATGCAATTACATTTCATAGCAAACTTTTCGTGAGTTTAGCAAGAAAAAAAAATTGTTTTTGTAGGAGAACTCGTAAGGTTCGGTAATTCTTATGCGCTTAGTATTTCTTGGTCTCAAGTCATAGACTTGTATAGATATTGTTGGAATAATTGCTAAATTAAATCATATAAAAAATTAAGAAATAATTTATGCATTTATATATCAAAGTAATGCATGCACATGATGCTCATGGTTGATCGGAAATTGTCCCTCAAAATATAACGATTACGTCCTTGTAATAGTAGCACTCCAAATCACAAGGCTCCATGACCACAATTGTATTGAAAACTCTTATATGGACTCAATAAGATTCTCTAATATTTAGTGTATTATGTGTATGATTATGTAAAATAATAAAAAGTTATATTATGTTTACAAGCAATAGTTCTCGTTTCCCCCTACTCTTCGGCCGCGGATCAGACCGAGCTATGTGGGTCGGGTACGTTTGTAGAATTTTTTTTTTTTTTAATTCCTCCTTTCTTCTTAATTCAGTCCAACATCAATCTATCTCTAGCATAGCTATCAACACAAGCAATATTCGATTAAATTAAGGTCTTTAAAAGGTATCAATTGACGTCACTCAGTACTACCTGATGGTATTTTTTTCCACTTGTACCAAAATTTTATGACTGTTGTATGAAATGATAGTCATTCCAGTTTCTTTGCAAAACCTATTCGTTTATTTGTTTCATTACAAATGAATGTCTTAAAAGTTTTTAGACTTCTCTTATTTTGTTGCAAAGATATCAATGAATAATAAATTAAAATATAGATGATCTGATCTTTGAAAAAAAATTAAGGAGTGTATATATATGTGTGTGTGTATGTGTATATGTCTATATATACATATTTGTAGCATTTGTTCAATTCATTTTTCATCGGTATGACTCAATATAAGCATAAGATGGGCTGATTAAGTATTACGTTA
>JAOTRO020055064.1:0-14801 GCA_028566515.2 Pyracantha coccinea | reverse complement strand
ACCTTTATATATGGCCAAACCATGGCGAGTTAGCCATAAGAAAAGGTACCATTATCTTCGTCTTGTCGAGAAGTATGATTTTTGTTTTTGAATCACTCAATTTCGTTGAGTATTGAAGAAGTTATGAACGTTTAAATTTTATCCAGTTTCCGGCGAGTTTTCCAGTTTTCCCGCAGACCAGTGAATTTGAGACTATTTTGAGGCCATCTCCGGCAACCATTGGGCTTTCGAATGATATGATCTTGTTATACACTTTCCTATCTTCATTTTGATATATTATAGGTTGAATTTGGTTAAGAAACGATTGAGTTACGAAGTTTTGAAAATTATCCAAACTTCACACTTAACGGAGTTTTTAACGGAATGACCAAAATGATGGATGATGGACAATCTCAAAGATCATTTCTATTAATTTTCAATCTCAGAATCAAAGTGATTTGTTATGTAAATCTTAGGAACATTTTGGCTATTTAGCCAAATGAAAATAAATGAAAGAAAAAAAAAAGGGTGAAATTGGTGACCCTTTGGAAGGAACTGGAATGATCGATATAGCATTTAAATTTCCATTTTCGAATAATATTTCCTTGCTGATGAAATGTATTTAACCAAAAATGCGACTCTCCCTTTACAGTAACCGGTCGAACCCCCCAAGGCTATACAAATTAGGGCTTGCAGATTCTCTTTTCCGGAATTCTGATCGCATCGTATCCATTTGTCCTCCATTGAACTTGGTTTTCGATATTTAGGGCTTGAAGCAGAGGAATCGGAATCGCACTTTTAGCGGCTTCGCACAGATCATATTCGATTTCAGAGTTCTCAAGATTTGCGATCGGCGTTTTGGTTGAAAGGAATTTCAGGTGAGTAGTTTGGTTCTTATTTTTCAGTTTATAGAAATTTGGGATTCGAATAGTTTTCGGAATGAAATTTATGCATTCAGACTGTGGAATCGACATTTGATTGGCCAATTTGAAAATTAGGGCACAATACAATGCCAAATCCATGGAATCGAACTGAGCCTATGGGGGTTTTGTTTGTAATTGCTTGATTTGATGAAAATTGCAGATTTTGCGCAGTTCTTTCAGTCCAGGATAATAAAAATTAGGGATATTTTTTTGTGTGATTTTCTCTATTCTTGTTCAGCATAATCAAAATTAGGGTTTTTTGTGTGTGGTGATTTTCAGGTACGTAATTGTTTATTTCGAAAGGGAAATGCGCGGATATGATAGAGATGTAAGCAAATACCCAATCTTCATCGGTCTAATTATTTGTATGTAAATTTTTTATCTTGATACTCTATTGCTTTTTTGTAGAAATTAGTTTGACAATTTTTCGCTGTTGTTTTTGCATAGGAATATGGTCAGTCAGGCGATGAATATGAGGACTATGAGGACGAGGAGGATGGAGAAGAGTATGAAGAGGAAGATCCAAAGCCTACCAAGGAAGCATTGAAATACCTTGAGTTTAGAGAACGCATCAAAGAACAAGTACGAAAGAAGCTGAAGAGGGAGGAAACTGGTTCTTCTTTGGCCAACTCCAGTGATAAAAAGAAGCTTCCTAATGACAAGTGAGTAACTACTGTATAACTGCCATTTTTTCTTCGTGTAAAATCCATGCTTAGTGTAAGATAAAGGACCCAGTTCTGTTTGTTTCTAGTACTATGTTAAATACTTCCTTATTGTAAGTAACCGATGTCTATTTTATGAACACTATTTGGCCTTATTATCTGAAGTTGTAAGGAAGCAGTAACTGATGCAGCTAAAATAGTTTTGTAATGCATTGATGGGCTTACATTCTACCAGAACCTGTAATGATATGTGTTTTATAGCTGTAATTTCTAGGACAGGCTATTTTTTTCCCAGGGATATCACCGCCTTGAAAGTAATGTAGAGACAATGAGGATACATTCTGAAGAGTTGCTACCCTTGCTTTATTTGCAGTTCCTTGTATTCTTTTTTTGTGACGAGGTTGTCAGACAGTTGAATTATTTCATAGTTTGTCTGTGGACATTATAGTGGTAACTGGTAAGCTGATGTTTTAAAATTAATTTTAAATTATTTCCCTGCTTATTCTGCAGTTTTGGATCTTTCTTTGGCCCATCTCAACCGGTTATTGCTGAGAGAGTGATTCAAGAAAGAAAGTCATTAGAAATCCAGCACCTGACGGCTAGCGCAACCAACTCTGTCCATGTGTGTATTATTACTCCCTCTTTTTGATATAGCTCATAAGATTCATAATATTACTTGCTCACACTGACTTTTTGGCTAGCTGTCATATACATTTGGTCTATGCTTTACACATATATGAGCCCGGTTATGCTGTCCCGATCCCAAAATAGTTATGACATAGTTTTGGCCCTGTAATCTTCATGTTATGTTGTATCTTGTTATTTGTGGAAAGTTGAGGGAACTTTTAGTTTGTTCAAAGACATGGATTTGACATGCATTTATTCATCTTTGCATGTGGTGTAATTTACAACATTGTGCTCGAACCATTTTGGAGTTGCTTCCACTTTCCTCCTCTTTTCCTTGGTTTTGATGAAAGGGTTACTGATGACTCGCTTCTTGGTGAGGGTCAGGGATCCTGTTTCCTGATACACTATATGGGTTTATATCTTCAAACTTTGTGACTTATTTGGCATGCCTGATTTGTTCTTGCTGCTTATCTTGTTTAATCTTTAACCCTGTCTTGTAGCTGCTCCTTTTTACACACTGTGAAAATATTTTCTTGGAACTCTATTTTATGATCCTGCAAATGTTTACAAATATTTTATACATGCCTAAAATCTGGTTGCAGATAAATATTTTGTTGCTTTTTTTTTTTAAACACAAAAACATGTCTATAAGTTTGTTCATGCAATATTACTTTTTATGCATTGGGAAATTTGAAGCATTCTTCCTGTGTTGTAGTACATTAGTTTGATGATCTCACTTGCCTCTGCAGAAAAAGAAGAGCTCTGGTTCAACCTCTGCTGGATCGAAATCTGGATCATATGATCAGAATCCCAAAGTCATTAATGAGGTACTTGGAGCAAATTGTTTTAGTTGGTGTTTTACCTCTGAATTAGTCTTCTAGCTGCCTTATTATGTGCTAATGGAATTTCTGGAAGGTGCAGGTTAAGACTAAAGTACAAAAGATTAAGGATACGAGAGATTACTCTTTTTTATATTCTGACAATGCAGAGCCCCCTTCTTCTGCAAAGGATCGCCGCCCTCAAAATGCCTCTGTTCCAAATTCTGGTGTGTTGCTATCTACTACCTCTTATCTGGGTCTTAATTTATGGGTCATTGAACATTCTATTTTCATTGAGGAACTTATACAGGTTTTTTGCTGATGTTAAAGAGGTGCGGTCTAGTCAAATGGCGACAAGTAAATTACCTTCAGCAAATAATGGTAGACATGTACCTTCGGCAAATAATGGTAGACATGTACCTTCGGCAAATAATGGTAGACATGTACCTTTGGCAAATAATGGCAGAAATGTACCTTCAGCAAATAATGGCAGAGATGTACCTGGCCGTTGTGATGAAAGGAAACCAGTATCTATGAGCGGACAGATGCATTCCAAAGTGGGGCCCAATAAGTTGAGTTCTTCCAGTAGACAACCCGATGCAAAATCAATGGGCTCTAGAAAACAGCTTAGTAGTAACAGTGGAAATGGCCTTGGCCGGCCTCTAGAGACAAAAAGATTGCCATCTAAGATGCCTGCTTCAACCACTGAGAGGAAAGCTTCTACACCAGGTCTGAAGAATCCCATGTCTGGGGTGCCCAGACCACCTCCTTCGAAGTTGCAGTCATCCATTCCAAGGCAGCAGTTGCAACAAAAAAAAGAAGTACGAGAACCTAATAAGCCCAAAGTGTTACTGAAAGAGTCATCAGGATTGTCAAGACCTCAGGTATAAATCCCACCATCTGCTACATATTTTCTTTCCTTTGAATGGTAATTTTCCAGACCTACTTCTCTACTTTTTGCTGTAAGTGCATAAAATATGTTTCCTTTCATGGAATTTAGCACGTAAACAAGCCACAAATGCAAAGGCAAATCTCATCACGTTCTGTGTCTCAAGAGCATCCTCCCAAAAAGAAGCCTATGAGATGGCACCCTGATGATGACGACCCGGATCTGGATTTTAGAAGTGAGATCAGAAAATTGTTTCGGTGAGTAAATTTTTTATTTTTTTTATTCTTTTTCTTTTAATTTTTAAATGGTTCTAAAGCCTGAGGTTGATTTCAAAATTGAAGTCTTGCTGAAATGACATTAATTTACTGGATGCAGTTTAGCTCTTTTTGATGAATTCATGATTAACGATGTAAAAGCTAAATGCCCGCCAAATATGTTTGTTTATATTTCATTTGTTACGTTGAATATATTCTTTTGTATACAATTGAAGCTTGTGGGTTCTTAGCTTGGTGACATGCCTGATGCTAACAAATTAGAAATTATGGATTGAATTTGTAAAAATCAGAGATTGAAAGTTGCCTGGTGTTGGCCATTACAAGACCTCAGCGTATTGGGAGATGCCCATTACAAGAATTATCATCTTTGTTTTGAGCTTTGGTGGATGAGGAAGTTAGGAACTGTAATTTATTGTTCTAATTATTAATCTGCAAATTATAATGATCCATCTGAAATGCTTGCAGTCAACCAGAAAGATATGCTAGTGATGACGATGATAGTGATATGGAGGCGAACTTTGAGGATATTATGAGGGAGGAGAGACGAAGGTAAGTATAATTTCATGATACTTAATTTTCCATTTTCATTTCCGTAAAATATCATATGCATTATGTGGTTCCTTAACACTAATTGTACTTGTCACTTAGTACTACGTATAGTGGTATTTTTCTTCACTTGCAAGTGAGAGGTCTTAGATTCGATTCTTGTTAAAGATGAACTTGAATCACATTATTGCTAGCCCATTGTGAAACTAAGCTCATCCCCTCTCTCTTGGTGTAGATAATATCGTTTGTTAGGGAAAAAAAAACTCTAATTGTACTTGCGGTGTTGCAGTGCACTAATCGCAAGAAAGGAGGACGAAGAGGAGGCTAGGAAGATAGAAGAAGAAGAAAGGAGGGAACGGATGGCGAAATTAAATCGCAAGCGTAAGCTTGGTCATTAGAGTGACTATAGGAAGGGAAGTGGAATTTTTTTCGCCTCACTTGAAAGAAAAATGAAGAGAAAAATTCTTTGGTCAATTCAAGTCTCACTGCCGTTGAATTTTGCTCGTTCTGAAGTGAAATTGATGTTATGGGACTAAATTATGCTGAAGCTATAGGGGATTTTTCGTTGCTGATTCAAATGTATTTCTTAGAATGTAGAATATGTTGTGATATATTCTAGCACATGTGGGATTGTGTAAATTCTTGGTAGATTTGATTTACTTTTTATATTAGTGATTTTTTCTATTAGCTCAAAGTATTTTTATCTCATAGTTTTTTTATAAATAAAGGTACAGGCTCTTCTTTGCTGCAACTTGTAGAGAAAATAGGTCATAATATGTTATCAACACGCTCCTAATGTGATAAGAAATTTTGCAACAAAACAATTTGCCAGATCGCAATCCAAGTTCTTAAATAGTCTTGTCAATATTTTTTCAGCCTGATTGAGTGAAGTATTCATCGTTGAGTATGAAGTGGAATTTTCGATTAGTGAATTATATATTCTACGCAATTAATTGTTCGTAATTATGTTATTATTACTGTATAAGTGTGGTGAATTGTATTTGTGTGAATAAGAAACGAAAAGGCAGAAAAAATTGTGAAAATTGTGTTATAGTCAGGGCTGGAAGTCGTGAGCACACGTCGAGCTGAGCTACCGCTCCACAACCATAGGCCTCAAGTCGTGTGAGTTAAGTCGCCTCGTGTAGAGCCGTTGAGATTATTCTAAACCATAGGTCTGAAAACGACGTCGTTTTCTGGCATCTCCTTCGTCCAGACCTCAGGCTGCCGCCTGGGTTGGCTTGCAGCGCACCTCGCCGCTGCCACTCATAAAAAACTGGCGAAACCATTCTCCCTTGACAATCGTGAAGCGTCCTGTGGTTGTCTTCGACGAATGGAAGTCGTCCCGGCAAGATACCTCGAGGTTTCCCCCGTCCTGTTGAAACCCCGACCAAGTTTGATAGGAAACCACCGCATCAATGTGCTGCTCTTTGTTTTCTCGACGGAAACACACATATTTATTAGGACTTCGCTTTCACTTTTCCTTTCTTAACCCAATAGTTGGGCCTGGGTTTTGTTGACCCATTTAATTTAATTTATTTACAATTGCTTTATGCATAGATTGCCTTCTATATATGCGTCTGTTTGCATGAATTATGAATCCGAGATGGATAACCTGGTTGGCAAAGCTAAAAAATTATTTGTTTGCCTGAAGTGGGTTTGAGACGTAAACTCCACCTCAATGCAAAGAGTCTTAGGGCTACGATGAAAGCAGAGACAGATAACTCAGTTGGCAAAGCTAAAAATGTCTAACCCCATGATCTTTATCTGAAGACATATGCATGATGCACTGCAGACTGAGTATATTGATGAGAAGGATCAAGAGTTTTATGGCTCATTTTGGAAGAGTGCTTTGATCATCAAAAAGATATATTTTTTTCCTAAATCTTGACATAACTAGCAGCATTTATGCTTCCAAGACTTTAAGTCTGTGAATGAATACAATTCTGAAGTTTTTCGAATCACATAACTCCTCAAGTTCTTAAAGAGGACTTGACATAACAAGATCTCCTGAATAAGACTTATTCAATCTTCTATGCCACCCATATTGTCTGTATCAACAATATAGGGCACAATGTTTTACTCTTTGCTGAGAAACAAAACCAATGTTGATGAAGAATCATCAAGCTAGACTTACTAACTCAAGCGTTGTGCTCGAAACACATGGCAACACATCTTGAGGCCCACAAAGACACAAGAAGCATCGAGGTCGTGGGAAGGGTTCCAACCCCAAGCCACAAGCCCAAGGTTGACATAGCAGAAGTCAACCTAAGGGAGGAAATTCGGCCATGAAACACGATTCCATGGCTCCGAAGTCTTCCAACTTCAAGAATAAAAGTAAAGCACCTGCTACTATAGAAGCAAACATGTGTCATTGCTGTGGTTTAAAGGACTATTGGTCTGTAGTTCATCGAGCTCCGGCTTGTTGCAGAGTATCATTCAAGTCATAAAGTCATAGAGACTAACTTTATTCAAGTGGATAATACCTAATATACCACTTTGGATATTTCTGATTTTCAAGAGGCATCTGAACCCCCCTTGAATTTTTTAATTTTTTTGTTTGTTTAACGTTTCGTACAATTTTCTATGTATTTGGATTATTTGTTGGTGTTTTGTTTTATACTATTTTGGATAATTACTTCATGGATATTTATACTATTTTGGATAATTACTTTATGGATATTTATCGAATGATTAATTGAATGAATGGAACTCGAAATTTAAATTTCCTTATACATGTGGCTAATTCAATTAATTTATTTATAGGTAAGTCATTGTGGGGTAGTTAGTTGTCTAGTAGATAGTGCTACCACGCATATCATCTCACACAAGCGTCGCTATTTTACTAACTTCATACCTAAAAGTTCACCTCTGACAACCCTTTCAAGCCCATCCAACCTGATTGAGGAGTATGGTATTGCATGTATAATGTTGTCCGATGGTACCGAATTAACCATTAAAGAGGCACTTTACTCGCTTCTTTCCAAAAGAACGTTGTTGAGCTTTAAAGATATTCCGGATAATAATTATCATGTTGAAACCACTGAAAATAATGGAGGTGAATTCCTTTGCATCACTTCATATGAATATGGTCAGAAGCGTATTCATGAGAAGATGGAGCACATTTTCAATGAGTTGTATGTCACAAACATTCACGCCTCTGAGGCCCATCACATGGCCGACCCTATGAGTAGGCTTGCATTGGAAAACATGCTTTGGCATGATCACTTTGGACATCCAGGAACCATGATGATGTGCCGTATCCTCAATGCTACACACATGCGTCCGCTTAGGCAAAGTAAGCACATCATCCCTGGCAGTGCCTATTGCAAAGCTTGTTCTTTGGGTAAGTTTATTACTTGAACCATCTTTAGACAAAGTTCGAGAGGACCCTAACTTTTCTTCAGTGGATTTAAGGGGACATTTGTGGACCTATCCAACCACCCTGTGGACCATTTCGTTACTTTATGATGTTGGTTAATGCATCGACACGATGATCACATGTTTATCTACTGCATACACTACATTTGCACAAATTATTAAGCTTAGAGCTCACCACCTTGATTATTCGATGAAGTCGATTCAACTGGATAATGCTGAAGAGTTTACGTCGCAAATTTTCGATGATTACTGCATGTCAGTTGGAATTGAAGTTGAACCTCATGTATCCTATGTTCTCATCCAAAATGGCTTATCAGAAGCATTCATAAAGCGCTTTCAATTCATCTCTCAGTTTTTGGTCATGCACACTAAACTTCTGGAATCTGCTTAAGGCTATGCAAATTTGCACGCAACTATCTTGGTTCATCTGAGACCCATTGCCGCACAACCTTATTCACTGTTACAGTTGGTTACTAGTACCTTCCTGACATTTCGCACTCACGTGTATTTAGGTGCATAGTTTATGTGTTAATAGCGTCACCACTACGCACCAAAATAGGTCATTAGAGAAGAATGGAAATCTATGTCAATTATGATTCACCATCAATTATTCGCTATTTAGAGCCGTTGCAAGACAATCTCTTCACCCCATGTTTCACGAATTGTTACTTCGATGAGACAGTCTTCCTGTCATTAGGGGGAAATAAAAACATTAAAGTTCATGAAGAATGCCATGAATTGTCTCGGATTAACCTTACTATGTCTCATTTAGATCCTTGCACTACCCAGTCTAAAATTGAAGTACAACGTGTTTTAGATCTACAGAGCGTTGCTTAGAGAATGCCAAATGCTTTTAATGATCTAGCAAAAGTGACTAGATCACATATATCATCTACAAATGTGTCTGCAAGGATAGATGTAGATCACATATGTTGAAACATTGCCCTTGAAGGACGAGCTGCCCTTGAAGGATGGTTGACCGCACATCCCAGTACATTGGGGCTAGCCAATCATCTGCTTTGACAACACAACCCCAATGGAGGAAGCCCACAACATAAACTAATGAAACTAGTGTAAATACGACCATCACTTACTCAACCATTCCAACGCATGAGTTGATTTTAGATTATGGAAGCGTTCTAGAAGAGACGAATCCGTCTCCCGAGAATCGTGAGATTTCGATCCATTATGCTAGCTTGGATGAGGTTTGCAATTTTGATGAGATGATAGTTGATGATATATTTGATACACAGTAGCTACATATATCATATTGAGCGATGACATTGAACCACGTTCGGTTGATGAATATTGACATAGAACAACTTGGTCAAACTGAAAAAAAGCAATCCATGAACTTGATTCACCTGTGAAACGCAAGGTATTTGGAGCGTAGTTCCTACACCTCTACATGTGAAGCAAGTTGGCTACAAGTGGGATTTCGTAAGAAGCGTAATGAGAAGAATGAAATAGTGCGATATAAGATACATCTTACGGGGTAAGGCTTTTCTTAACGCCCTAGGATTGATTGTGAGGAGACGTATTCTCCTATAATGGACGTCATAACATTCTACTACTCTATCAGTTTGGTAGTTTCCAAAAAACTAAATACACAGTTATTTGGTTCTGAAACAACAGTTTGGGTCAAGATGGGTTAACCCAAGGACCATGGTTCTCTGCGTAGTAAATATCCTTCAAGCTAATGGGATTTTAGCCTATGAAGATCAGTTCAACCGAGTCTTCGTGATGGTAAGATCGTGAAAATATGAAGTATGGGGGTTGCTTGGTTGAATCCTATACGAACTAAAATTGCCAAGAACCAAAATAAGCCTTGGATAAATATGAATTATCCCAAGGATCAGAATGGCTACATGATCAGACAAAGATGGATGAATCTCATAATGGGACTAGATTCAGAGTTCTGGTTAGAGTCAAAGAGGCCAAGGCTAGATGTAAGATGAAGTTTCTGTTGAGAAGGGATAAAATGAATGTTGAGGCAAATGCATAGCAAACACAGTCTTATGAGGACTCTGCCTCGGCAGGCTTATTAATCAAGGAAGCCTCACCTATAAATAGAAGAGGCTCTGCAACATTCAAGCCCCTTTAAACTCAACAAACAACTCAAAAGCTCTACTCGAAACCCTTCTCACTTTTTTGAGACAAACATTAACTATCATAATCGTCCCGTCAACCCATCTTCTGTTTGGACTAACAACATTGTGTCGATAACCGGTGACATCTTTAGTTTGAACTAACATCACTGGAGTCGTAGAATCAAGTGTTCAATGAGCATTTATAATTTAAATTAACAACACTGCTTCTGGTTAGTTGTGTTGTGATATACGACTCAAAATTAGGATGATGCAGAAATTAGGTTTGTGTTAACTATTGCGTTTAGTGTCTTATTTGGGTTTGGATTTGATTTTTGGGTTGGATTCCTTGCTTGGTGGAGAGATTTTGTGAATTACCTGTTTGATTAGGATTTAGATTTACATCTAATTAGGATTAGGATTCTCATTGTAACCAATGTCCTATGCACTATAAATAGGACCTTAGGGTTAGTTTATTTTGTGGGCCAACACCATTATGAGTCATGAGTGTGCGGCAAATTCATGGCTCATTAGTTTGGAAATTTCGTTAAAGTCAATTTGAGAGTTAAAGAGCAATCTGAGAGAGGCTACTCCATTTGTTTTGGGTTCTTTACACGTTTGGTTTAAGGTTTATAATTTGTGGAATTTGGGTTGTGAGAGTTAACCACTATTTTGTAATCTCTATTTGTTTAGTGAAATCCTTGCTGTTCTTCACCCATGGATGTAGGCTACGCCAAACCATGTTAATCTCTTGTGTTTTTATTTGAGATGTTTGTTTCTTCACTTTTGATTACGACTTTGATATTTTGTACTTTGTTAAAATTCTCTTCCACTTACACATAAAAGTACAATAGGTTGCCTATCTATCTATGTCTCGACCGATGAATAGTTTATAACTTTTTCACTGAAAGAGGTTATTTCATTAGCTTCCCAGTGAGTTGAAGTCTTTTTGATCAGTTACTCTCAAGTGCATTTGCAGTTCAGAATTCAGACGGTTAACCACGTTCACCCAAAAAATGCTAATCTCCACTGACTACTTGTGTCCCTACAGCCTGATACCAATTCAGCACATCTATATTCTCACAAATATAGTTGAGGTAACTGAACTGGTGCAGGATATCCTGAACTTTTTAGTGATCTAGGCAACTTTATCTTCAGGTTCTAGAACCCAAAGCCAAGACATGTTCCTTTCTCAGCCGTAATCGTTCAGGTTGTGAAGTCAACAACGCAGTCGACACTACTACCACCACATATATTCTACTCGGTCACGAGTTGGCATGCCTGCATTCACAAGAAGGATATAGTTGGCTCATAATTACTTAGCCTGCACCCCACGTAGGCTTTGTCATTTTTAGGATCAAAATTTTGACACTTCTAGTAGGACTAGTGATAGGATAATTACAACTATGTTAAGAAAAAAACAGTGATAGGGAAATCATCTAAAAATTAGGCATCGGTAAATTAGACATTTGCAAATCAGGTAATTATGCCTACTGGTGTAGAACTAGCACATGACCATCATGTTGTCATCGCACCAGGCACCATAACACGCCAAGAGGTGGAAATAACTCTCGGCGGCCAGAAGTTATCGACAATGTCTATAGAATTTAATGTTTAGGCCTAATATTTTAGGTGATTCCTCATTTTGAACAACCGATTAAGGTTATCTACATTTGAAGGTCGTTAAGCTGGCCAAGAAATGTAAACGACACTGCTCAGCCATCTCAACGGGTGTTGGTCTGATTGCCTCCGTACTTCATTTTTTAGATTTATGCTTTAGCCCATAAACTTTTTGAAAAAAATAGTGCGTAGAGATAAGGGAGTTTAAGATTACAAGCTAGGAGGTAACCTCTTGGTCTCAAATGTCAGTCTTGACATGTTAGGGTGGGGTATTGGCTACTCAACCATGATTGGTTTGCCAGGAACAACAACTAGAAGAGGGACAACATCGATTTTGTGCTTCTCTTTGTCTTGCAGCAAAGGGAGTTTTGGGACGAGCATATTCCCTATCTTGTGGCAATAACGCATCCCTTGGATTTTCAGCCTTATTCTGCTGTGGAGGAACTTCTTTCGACTAAGCTTGGGCCTCATTCCCTTTAAATTGTGATGAGGCGAGATTTTCTGGCTGAGTGTCCTTTGTCGTATTCTACGGCAGAGGGGTGCCTTTTGACCAAACCTTTTATAGTGGCACACTCCTCAGTGAGGGCTTAGCCAAATCGTTTTTATCTTCCAAAGAAATAAGAAAGTTAGATAAGCAAATAATAGTGAATTGACAAAAGGAAGAGTAAAGGTTACCTCTTCTTCCAGGAAAGAAAACAGTTCGATGGAACGAAAGGTCTATCAGCAGTGACTTCTTCAACCATCGCCGTCTGAGCAACAGTCTCTTGGGCCACCGCAGGTTCTCCCTGGTTATGGTATGGGATGGGACAGAGAATTAGCTGAGATCATTTTAAATAGAAGGGGTGGAACTTGTTTTCTTTTTTTCATAGAAGGAGACAGTCGAGTCTTCTGATTATTAGCAGGATTTGGTACCACACGCTGCCATTTTTGCACCAGTACCTACCTTTCCCTTTTGAGCGTTTTCTGAGCTTTTTCTGGAGCATAAGGAGATTGAGAAATTTGTCGTGCAACTAAAATCACATTTTAGATTTCCAATAGTTGTAGTTTATGTTGATGACATGAATCTAATTGAGACTCCTTAAGAGCTTAACAAAATTGACATGCTCCTGAAATTGGTATTTAAGATCAAATATGTTGGGAAAGCTCAATACTGTCTCGACCTGTAGATTGAGCATTGTTCCGATGGTATTCTGGTTCATCAATTGAACTACACCCAGAAGGTGTTGCGTCATTTTAATGATGATAAAGCAAAGTCTTTGGATACTCATATGGTTGTTCATACGCTACATGCAAAACGAGATCCTTTCAATCCTAAAGACAATAAGGAATAAGTTTTGGAGCCTGAAGTTTCATACCTTAGTGCATTTGGTGCATTATTGTACTTAGCTTAGTGTATTAGACCAGAGATCTCCTTCATTGTTAATATTTTAGCAAGATATAATAACACGCCTACATACAGACATTGGACTGGTGTTAAAGACATCATTTGTTACCTTAAGGCTGCTTCAGATTTGGGTTTATTTTATCCCTATGCATCCTCGAAAGTAGTCGTCACCCCCTCGATTGTCGACTTGATTCTGGCCTTGTAGTTATGCTGAAGCGGATTATTTATCTGATCCGCACAAGGCACGTTCTTAAACAGGTTATGTCATTACCGTTGGAAACACTTCACTATCTTGGAGGTTAACTAAGCAGACCTTAGTTACGACTTCTTGGAACTATGCAACGATTAATGAAAAACCTACACGAAGCTATGCGTGAATGCTTCTGGCTGAGAGCTGATGTTGAGCATATTCGAAAAACCTACAGACTTTTTTCCGTCATTGACATCCCTACAACGATTAATGAAGATAACACAACTTGTATCGACCATATTAAAAAATGAAACATCAAATGGGACAACACCATTGGCCCGAAATTCTTCTCGTCACAATAGCAGCAAAAGCACAGAAGTTTGAAGTCAAGCAAATCTATTCCCAGAACAATCTAGTGACCTTCTTCACAAAGTCACTGCCAAAGTTTACCTTTTAGAAGCTTGTTCAAGGAATCGACATGCTAAATTGTCTGATTTGCAATGCTTGTAGTTCTTATTTAGAAGTTTGTCAAACTCAAAGGGAGTATTCAGAAGTATACTCACTTGACCTTAATGTACTATTTTCCCTATGATTATGAGCCTTCTTTTTGTTTAGGTTTTTGCTACCTAAATATGTTTTAACGAGGCACCTATCTTGGGTTGTTCATACTAGAGGTGGGCAAACGAGTAAAGGAACAGCGGGTCGAGCCGGCAGGTAATCAAGTTTCAGAGTAGGTATTGGATGGGTCTAATTTTCTTAGAGAATAAATAGGTTGGGGCGTGGCGGGGCTTTGGTATTTAAGGGCCGGGGTGAGTTCAAATCTTTAGAAGGACGGGGCCCGAATCGACCCATTTCTAGATATAATGAATGGATAAGGCTTGCTTTTTCCTCGTTCCGAAACTCCCAGACTCCTATGAGACTCAAGATTCCCACTATTCTCCTCCTCGACAACATCACTCACACAAAACCAAGTCCTAGACCACTACAGTCGTGGCGAGTCGCGACCACCACCACCTGAGCTCTCATCCTCAACAACATCCCAAAAACCCAGGTCCCAGAACCCAGTTCTCCCATTTCTGATTCCAAGTCCCAGACCATTATCGATTCACCATCGTCCTTCATCACTGTCGTCGCGACCACCACCACCCCATCACCACCGTCGAGAACACTGCCACCATCATCATGCTAAAATTTAGGTAATTTTGAATTAGGGTATTTTTATTTATGAAATTTTGGTTTAGGAATTTAAGGTTTTTTAATTAAATTTGTAGATGCTGTTCTGGGTTCTCAATGTGAGCAAGATCCCAGTTGAAAATTCATGTGGTGGTGGGTGTTAGGTGTAAATGTACCAACTGAAGAAGAAGAGGAATGCATTTTTTTGTGGAATTTGTGAAATTTGATTACTCTGTTGAATTTGGATTTT
>JAOTRO020054868.1:0-14804 GCA_028566515.2 Pyracantha coccinea | reverse complement strand
CTAGGTCCTTACAATTCATGCATACAACTCTCAATCTCTTAGTTAAGTTCAAAGTCTGTTCTGTGATGTCTAGGTCCTTGCAATTTTATTCTATGAGGATTTGGGTTTTTAAAAAGAGTAAATTGTAGCAATGGTCCCTTAACTTTAACTCGATTGGAGCAATGGTCCCTCAACTAAAAATCCATTACCATTGGTCCCTCAACTCATCAAAACGTGCAGCTATGGTCGCTCAACTAAAAATCCATTACCATGGGTCCCTCAACTTTAATCGAACTGGAGAAATGGTCCCTCAACTTTAACCCAATTGAATCAATGGTCCCTCAACTTTAAACCCAAATTGTAGCAATTGTCCTTCCAACATAACTCATTTTGACAAAATTTTGACGAAGTTGACGAAAAGGACCATAGCTACATGTTTTGATGAGTTGAGGGACTCCCAATTGTAGCAATGGTCCTTCCAACATAACTTATTTTGACAAAATTCTAACGAAGTTGACGAAAAGGACCATAGCTACACATTTTGATGAGTTGAGGGACCAATGGTAATGGATTTTTAGTTGAGGGACCATTGCTACAATTTATTCTTTTAAAAAATCATCAATGTTCTGATTCAGATTTGTAAGTCCAAGAATAGCCAGTTCTTCTGAAAGGTTGTGCCTTGTACCTATGATTGATCTAGCGGAAGGCATTTGAAAGACATTTATATAATAGAAGCTGATGCTGACCGTTTTATTTGGACAAGTGATTTTTTGCCCGTGTTCAAATATTTCTCATTGTATTAATACGTCCCCAATGGCAGATATCAACTGGTCCTGAAGCACGTCAAGTCAACGGTCCTGCAACCCCTGCACAGCTCAAGAACTTCATGTTATGTCAGCATCTCCAAGAAATTCATACACGCATATCATCTATGATTGCAGGACTGCCCACTATTGCTTCAGATGTGTTGTCTCCCTCATTAGGTGTAATATATGGGGTTGCTTGTGACTCAGTGACGTCCTTGTTCCAAGCTATGCTTGAGCGTCTGGAATCTTGCATCTTGCAAATTCATGAACAGAGATTCGGTGTGCTAGGCATGGATGCCGCTATGGACAACAATGCATCACCTTACATGGAGGAGTTGCAAAAGTGCATTCTTCACTTTCGTAGTGAGTTCCTGTCTAGGTTGTTGCCTTCGAAAACTGCTCCCGTCGGAACAGAGACCATATGCACCAGACTCGTTAGGAGCATGGCTGCACGGGTTTTAATATTCTTTATCAGGCATGCTTCTCTTGTCAGACCCCTTTCAGAATCAGGGAAGCTAAGGATGGCTAGGGACATGGCTGAGCTGGAATTAGCAGTAGGGCAAAATTTGTTCCCAGTAGAGCAACTTGGTGCACCATACAGAGCCCTTCGAGCATTTCGACCTCTCATCTTCTTGGAGACATCCCAACTTGGAGGATCTCCTCTTCTTCAAGATCTACCACCAAGTGTCGTACTTCACCATCTTTACTCCCGAGGTCCCGATGAATTGCAATCACCGTTGCAAAGGAACAAACTAACACCTCTTCAATACTCATTGTGGCTAGATTCTCAAGGAGAGGATCAGGTATGGAAGGGTATCAAAGCAACACTGGATGACTATGCCACGCATGTAAGGGCCCGAGGTGACAAAGAGTTCAGCCCTGTCTATCCTCTAATGCTTCGGCTAGGGTCATCTTTGACTGAAAATGCTCCTGCGACCCAAAAGTCTTGATGTCTGGTGTATCTCTTGTAAGGTACATGGTTTTCCTTTGTTTTGTTTTACTAAAGAATCGCACTACCTTTGTTTTGTCTTACTAAAGAATCGCACTAACCTTTTTACTTCTTATGTCGTTTCGGCCGATCATTTTGTTATTTTCTTCAGGATTTATGTCTATACTCAGCAATTTTGATAGGTTAATGTGAGGGGTTCGTAGCTAAACAACTCTGCAGGACAAAGAGCGGTACCAGTTCCTCAAAAATTCGTTATAATTTGGTTTTGTATCCATTCTTTCTCGTCGCCCTTGTATTTGTGGTAATATTGTCCTCTGTTCATGTAATTATATTAGCTACACATGGTAAATTGTACTGTTACATTTTCGTATCGGTCGAATTCAAGCTTTATTTCAATATATTTCCCCTCAAACTTTGGTGGCGACTTCAAATAGTTTTAATGTATGTAATCATTCCGGTATTATTCATGGGGGGTAAGAACTAAGAGGAATGTTTTGTTTCCCTTGAATTTTGAAAGCGATAAATAGGTGCATATCTTTTTATTTTATGGTACAACTCTATCGTTTTACGTCAATCGGAACTCTACAAGGTAGAGCTATGTTTGGACGATGGGTTTACCAGTTTCAAGGGATTGATGTCAAGTCAGCAAGAACGGATTGCAAAATATTAGATAGAGGGGATTGGAAGCGTCCTTCATGGGCATTACAAAGGTACGTGAGAGTGATTTGTAGATCTTCACTTAGCACGAGTCATTTACAAGTCCCTCTAATATGCCTTTAATGCGCAATTTTAAACCACTCTATCTAACATTTTGCAGTCCATTTGCTTGTTGAATGTTGCTTATCTTTTAGAGTTGTTATCACGGAAGTTCCATTTCCATCCTCTCCCTTTAATGATCAAATGATCTAAAACCATTGAGCAAGGACTGTGCTGTGCATCTCCAGGTCCATTTCCGTTCTTTGCTAATGTTGCTTCAGGACATATTTCATTGAAACTCCCCCAAAAAAATTCCAACAAATTAGGCATCCACAGGACACTTTCACCACAGTGGTGGATATTAAGAGTTGTGCCCTTGCATGACGGCGTGGTTTGAATCTCATCGGTGACTAATCTAACAAAATCTATCGTTTGACAAAAAAAAAAACTTTTTTAATTTTGCCAACAATAGCTTTGCTTAAAGTGGTTAGCCAAAAGAGGAAAAAGATAAAAACTGTTGGCCAAATCTTGTTCTCTCCTTCTCACTTAATAATTCAATCTCATTAAAAAAAAAAGATCAATGTCATTAAAAGATTATCAAATATTTCATGATAGTGATTTTAACACTCTCTCACCTCACCACTAGCAGCCAAGAGACAACGAGCTAGAATAAGTTCGAGAAATTTTTGTGTGATTAGGAAACACTAATACGTTGTATTATCATTTATGTCTTATAATATTGGTGAACGATATAGTTAATATGTTCTACTTGTGGGATTAAAATTAAAACTAAAAACAATAGTATAATTTAAGCATAACAATATCATCACGTGGCAATGTTCCGGTTTCACTTAAAATTACTCGACCAACTTAGGGTGTGGGAGTCCAAATCCCTCTATATGTGTGAGTATTTTCATGAAGGCTCCTACGTGTGTATGGATATGGTCATAGCTAGCTGATCTGACTGCTGCAACTTCAAAATTTGCCAAAAACTAGAGAGATAATAGTTAGCCATAAACATTTTTTTGTCATTTGAAGTCAAATATAAACAAATTTTGGCTAGCACTTGTTGAAAATGCGTAAGACCATAAAGATAAAGAATGAAAGTCTGAATTCTCGTCGAAATGTAAAGTTAAATGCTCTACCATTAGAGTTACAATGACTCCTTCAAGCATCCCTTTCGTTTTGTCATTACATTGTCGACACTAGCTTGCTTGAAACGTAACACACACATTAGCTAGCTTGCAAAGATCAGTGATGACTTCGCATCCACGTTGGTCATATGGTTTCCTATGCCAAGAAATGTATTATAGCTTAAATTGTTTTTTTATTAGTGAATAAGATTAACTAAATTCACTTAAACAACTTCAAATAAAAGCATTTATTCAAACTTGGAGAATTGCTTTTGCTCAGGGTTACTCATCTACAAAATATTAATCGTGGGTGATTAGATAGGGTTGAAGAACAGAAAGATGCTTAAGTCCATAAGCACTTAAGCATAGCATCAAATAGAAAAAAAAGCACTTATGCAGTCAAATTCAATGATTAAAAACATCACTTTCTTTGTTGATACTTCAGTTATCTGCAGTGCCACCATGCACTGCAATGTGGCACACAGTGATTTGCCAACAAGCTGCCAACTATTTGGACAGCCAAGCGCCAAAATTCCAGATTTCTGAAATTATGATGTCTTAAATTTCCATTTTAATCTGTAGAATACAAGAAGACTTTATACTAATTAAAATTCTGTAAGCCAGCAAGGCTATCAGCATAGTGAGCAATCATCATGTAACATAATCAGGAAAATACTAGAACGACATTGAGATTGTAGCATAAAATCAACTTCTGATATGTAATTATAAGATCCCTTAGTTCTTCGAAGTAGGATTCACACAATAGCTCGGAAATAAATTTCAATTTATATGATTTTAATTATTGAATGTAATACATGAGTCTCTTGAGTTTGATTTTTATAAAATATAATTTCCATATATATAGTTACCCTCATATCGTTTCAGTAAGCAATGTTATACGATGAATCACAGAAACTAATGAATCACATATACTAAGAACGTGATTTTTGTATGAAAATAACCTCATATGAACCAATGGCCTTAAATGTAAGAGGCAATTTCTCATTACAAACAAACCACATCTTGATTTGTGAGCAAAACATTATTTTTGTGAATCTAATTAACAAATTTCTTTTGCACATCTCACATTATGATTTGTAGCTTACAAGTAAATAAGAATAATTTCTTAGAGGCAAGTAGTGTTTCATACGGAATTAACTTGGCACCTTAATAAAGGATCCTCCTCAATTGACTACATTGCAGATTTACTAAGTTTTATGCTTATGGTCGAAATAGTTTATATTATAAAGAACTTTATAAAGATCATTTATGTAAAAAAACAATAAAATATGAAATCATTTTTAGTCACTAAATTGTATAAAAATCATGAACGAATGTGATAAGATCATTAAGAACCATCTATCTATTTTCTAGAGAAGAAAAGAGTACGAGTAGCATGTCTATTTGCATATGATCTTTATAGATTTAGAAAAAAAGTGTATGATAGGATCCCAAGAGAAATTTTTTGGAGGATTCTAGAGAATATATCCAAGTAATAAAGAATATATATGATGGAGCAGGGATTGCAACAAGAACTCATGAAGGTCAAACTGAAAGCTTTGCCATAACCATAGGATTACACCATGCTCAGCTTTGAATCCTTACCTTTTTGCTTTAGTCATGGATGAGTTGACAAGACATATTCAAGATGATATCCCTTGGTATATGTTTTTCGCAAATGATATCGTGTTGATTGATGAAATGCAGGAGGGAGTAAATGTGAAGCTTAACATTTGGCGGGAAGTGTTGGAATCTAAAGGTTTTTGCCAAAGTAGGTCAAAGAAAGAGAGTATTGGCAAGTTCAGGAATGGGGGCCCAAATGATATAGGGATGAGGATTGGAGACCATGCCAAAGAGATAACGTTCTCGTTACCTTGGATCTATCTTGTAAAATAATAGAGAATTAGATGAAATCATATAATATAAGCTGGATGAATAAAGTGAAAGAGTGCATTAAGTTTGTTGTGCGATCGTCGTATGCCACTAAAACTTAAGGAAAAAAGATAAAAACTTTTGGATAAATCTTGTTCTCTCTTTCTCTCTTCCTTAATAATTCAATCTCATTAAAAAAATTAAATATTAGAAGATAATCTTTTGTCTGATGGTTCACATATACAGTATAAGAGACAAGAAAAATCATTTTAACACTCTCTCTCTCACCTTGTACACACCTCTTAAGTTTCATAACCATTAGATTAAACAATTAAGGTAATCAACGGTCAAGATTACTTTAAATTCCCAGACCAACTTAGGATGTGGGAGTCCAATTCCCTATGTATGTGTGAGAATTGTGGCAAAGGCTCCTCTATGTGTATGAATATGGTCACATGGGCAGCTGATCTGATTTTTGCAACTCAGAATTAATTTGCCAAATACTAGAGATAGAAGTTAGCCATAAACAATTTCTGTGTAATTTAAGGTCAAATATAATTTTGGCTACTACTTGTTGAAAATGCATAAGACCATAAAGATAAAAGAATGAAAGTCTGAATTTTCATTGCGATGTAAAGCTAAATGCTCTACCATTAGAGTTACAATGACTTACTTAAGCATCCCTTTCGTTTTGTCATTACATTTTTGACACTAGCTTACTTGAAACGTAACATACAGATTAGCTGGCTTGCAAAGATTAGTGATGACTTCGCATCCACGTTGGTCAGACAGTTTCCTATGCCAAGAAATGTATTATAGCTTAATTATTTTTTTATTAGTGAAGAAGATTAATTAGAATCACGTAAACAACTTCAAATAAAAGCATTTATTCAAACTTGGCGAATTGCTTTTGCTCAGGGTTACCCAACTACAAAATATTAATCGTGGGTGATTAGATAGGGTTGAAGAACAGAAAGATGCTCAAGTCCATAAGCACTTAAGCAAAGCATCAAATAGAAAAAAAGCACTTATATGCAGTCAAATTCAATAATTAAAAATATCATTTTCTTTGTTGATACTTCGGTTATCTGCATGGCCACCATACACTGCAATGTGGCACACAGTGATTAGCCAACAGGCTGCCAAATATTTGGACAGCCAAGCGCCAAATTTCCAGATTTCTGATATGGTGTGGGATGTGGACATGGAGGCTAGCTAGAGCATTCACACATCCCTATCGTGATGTTATGATCTCTCAAACATCCATTTAATCTATAGAAAATACAACAAAACTTTGTACTAATTAAAACTTTGTACTAATTAATAAAATTCAAGCCAGCAAGGCTATCAGCAGAGTGAGCACTCATCATGTAACATAATCAGGAAAATACTTGAATATTGAGGTTGTAGCATAAAATCAACTTCTTATATGCCACTTAGTTCATCAAAGTGGTATTCATACAATAGCTCGAAAATTTAATTTCAACAAGTGTGATTTTAGTTATTGAGTGTAATACACGAGTCTCTTGAGTTTGATTTACGTGATTCTTATATGGGAATTAACCTCACATAAACCACTATAGATGACCATAAATATAAGAGGTTATTTCTCATTACAAAGAAACCTCATTTTGATTTGTGAGCAAAACATTAATTTTTGTGAACCTAATTAACTAATTACTTTTGCACATCTCAGTCTTGATTTGCAGCTTACAAGTAAATAAGAATAACTTCTTAAAGTCATGCAGTGTTTCATATGGAATTAATCGGCCTCCTCAATGAATGAGGAGTTTCTCCTCAATTGACTACATAGCCAATTTACCGAATTTTATGCTTATAATCAAGACCGTTCATATTATTAAGTACTTCGTAAAGATCATTTCTGCAAAAACAAAAATCAATAAAATATGAAATCATTCAGTCACCAAACTATAAAGAACCATCTATCTATTGTTTACAATTAATTGATTAAACAAGTTTTAATTGTATAAAACCAGAAGATCCATATATAGAGACTTATAAAAGGAGCGATTCAGATTATAACATGAAGTTCTATAAATCAAGGACTAAATAAATTAGGAAAAACTCCTCAATCTTGAGGAGCCAAGCATGGCTCTTTTCATATTTGCCACCAATTTTTTATTGTTATTGATTAGCTAGCGACGTGCCCTGAATGCTCGTCTACCCCATATGGCAAGCAGTGATATATATTATTTTAACACTTATCTTAATACCCGAAACAACCATCCTCTTGAATTGACCAATGTCTCCATCTTCCCATGTAAATACAAACCCCAGCATCTTGTTTCATGGGGGTCATACTCTGATAGCGAATGAGTGTGTGTTTGTGTGAATCCCGTTATGAAGCTTTCCTTTTCTTGGAAAAGAAAAATATAGGAAAAAGAAATATTAATTTTCAGCATCTTTGTCTTGTGTCCTCTTCTTTTTCCACCACCTTCAAAACTCACCTTCTTCATTAACCCTAATATTTATAAGCTCTTGAGTCCTCCGCTTTAGCATCAAAAACAGCTGGGAGGTGTTTCCTAGGACGGTACAGTTGTAAGAAACTATGGGGAAGAAAGTAATCCAACAAACTACTTCACTGAAAATATCTAAGAAAGATAACAAAGAGTTCAACAGTTTGATAAAACTCCTGAGGCCTAAAGTCTACATCACTGACAGCTCTAGCTTCAAGAGGCTCGTACAAGACCTCACCGGCAATGGAGCCTCGAATTCAATTACCACTCCCTCCTCCCTCTCGCACCCTTTGGAAAACTACAGACCGCTGGTCGAGGAGGAGAAGGAAATCCCAGTAGTTGTGGATCTTGAGCCTGAAGGTAGCGTGGATGTGTCCACCGATGCGTCCTATGATTCTTCGGAACTGTGCAGCCAGGTGTTTATGAATGACCAAGAGTTCAACCAGTTATGTTATCAGATTTATTCGGATGATCATACTACAACAACTACCAGTAGTTCAGAAGGTTCAGCAGAAGAGCAATTGTTGGTGGATGATATGTTACTTTTTCAAGATCTTGAGCAATGGCTCGATTTAGACACTGTTTATCATGAGCCTAACCATGATCCTTTTTTCAACTATGGTTATGCTCAACTTGATCAAGAAGTCAGCATATATGACTACGAGCTCTCAGGAATGCTATGATCGAATTGTTAAATTTCGTTGTACGAGCATCGCTCTTGTAATATTCTTTGTCTTGATGCTTAATTAAGTAGTTCACATGTTCATAGCAAAAGAAATGTGTTTATTTGATGTGTATTCTTTGTGTAGAGAGCCCATTTCCGCTTGCACACGTTACCATTTTTAATCTGTTCAATCGTGCTACTCCTCCGTATTCTCATCCGTGCTTCTCCTTGAGATACGTATGTGTACATTATTAAATGCTTGCTAACATTATCCATTCATCGGGGACAGTCGTACGATTCATAGAATGGTGGATTTTTGTTCTACTTTAAGAATGGTGGATTATTTTTTTTTAAAACTCTTCTTCTAATTTTTGGATTCTATTATGTACAGTATGAAAGCACTGCACAATCAACGTCTACTCGTATCACCTAGCTTACTGCTGTTGAAACTTGAAATCTACTACAGAGAACAATGAGCAAAATGTCAGTCAGAATCAAAATGATTGGTTTTAAGATATTGAGTTATGTCCTCCGTCATTAGTATCGTGACTTTGAGCATATGATCTTATGCATAAAAGAAACGTAACCGTACATAGATTAGGCATAAAAGAAGTGTAACGATACATAGATTACATATTTGTCCAGCAATATATGTGAGTCATAACTCACATAGAGAGAAACACAAAAGCAACCTGCAAATGCATTTGGTGGTATTGCTTTATTACATAGTTACTTCATGAGAGGACGCACGACTCCAACCACCAGTGTCTGTTGTGAATGTTATGGTACGTGCGGCCACTACAAGATGAATTGAAATGTAATCTGTGTTTGTTTTGAGTTTTTTTATTTAAATTTATTTGGAGACGCTTGTTTTTCACTTTCAAATTCAAATTGCTAATGAATTTCTTCATCTCTCGCTTGGATTGGCACTTGAGCACCTAAGCGACGACGACTCAAGCCTTTTGATGTTATTATGCGGAAATGTTAATACAGAGGTCAGATTTTTAAACTTTTGACGTTCCATTGGAAAAAGTTCAAACTCTCTGGAGAAATTAGCTGCATAAATACTTGTTTTGAGATTATTTGGATAACGATGATTAAATTTGGTCGTGGCTTTTACGTAGGAGCCATTGACAATCTTATCGGATTAGCAGAGATGAAGATTGCTGAGAAACTTGAGAGAGAAAGAAGGAGAGAGATCGAAGAACAAGAGAGAAGGGAAATCTTTCTGTCTGTTAACAATCTAACACCGCTGTGAAAAGTCCTGGAGCCTTTGGGCGAGCTGTCTCCTGCTTCTATAAAATTAACTTTTCCCTTCATTTTTGGGCAGAGGGTAACGCAGAGCTAGTTACAGTCCGATAATTCTTTTGGAGGTTTTCAGGTAGACATTATACGATTTATGATCAGTTATGATAAAACCCGAATTATTTCTGAACTTTGCATTTCTGTTTTCCTGTATAGGTAGAGAAACAAAGCCGTGATTCTCAGTAGCAACGCCTGCTGATGTACATTATACGTTCTGTGGCTGACTATTCCCCCCGAAGTCGTCAACATTGTGATCAAATGGGTGTTAATGTGGATTAAGAAAATGGGTAGTGGGCGCTGCTTTCTCCTTCTCCACTTGGTTTTATAAAGCGTTGTAGGGATGTTTGTGACATTCATCGACTTATTTAGCTTTATTTTCAGTAGTAGCAGTCACTGACTAATCCAAATGACATGGTTTTTACATTCTTCGAAAATGTTCTCTAAAAAGCGCGACTAGAGGCCACTAATTCTACCTCAAGGCAATGCTACCAATTCGTTAATCAACTGGTTTTTCAGGACGGTGGAGACTTTTCTAAGCATGGTGATAAGTCTGCTGATGAAAAACCAGTTGATTCAAGAATGTTTCAAGTTTGTTTACATCACTGGCCATATAGTGCAATTAATTGCTAGCACGTACTTGTTTTGGCATGGAGCACAAGCTTTGGACATGCTCATTCTTGTTCTCAGTTTCATGAGTTTTTGCAGTCTTTTTAACAAGCGTTAATGACTACAAGATTTGAGGCTTTTCAGTAACATCCAAGTATTTTCATTCAAGCATTCAGGTTCAGTACCTCCGTTCACTTTCCCACGATGAGTTTTGCTCTCGCATGGCCCTCATTTATTTGGAACTGCTCTCCTATGCCAAAATGAGCCATCAATAACCAAACAAAAGTCACCAGCTCTCCACCTTTGCTCAGCAGTTGCGCATGGTCATTCGCTCGGCAATGACTTGCGGTATAAGAAAGAATTTCCACCCACACTTCACTCATCAGCTCCCATTTCCTGTCCTCCAATTTTCTCAACTCTTTGGCCAGAATACAAGCATCGAACAACACAGATTTACTTCTATCCCCTTTGACAGCAACAGGCTCAACATCTGTATTTACCTCCAGGAGTTTTTTGCAAGCTTCTTTCACTTGTCCAGATCCTAGATCCCTTCTGCTGAAGAATTTCTTGGCTTCTGCACACGTGTCCCGGAATCTTATTTGTCCAATTCCTGTTATAGAAGACATCATAGAAGGCTGCATAACTAAGAGGTACAACATATAATCAGATATGGTCTTACTGTGTTCTTTACTAGTTTCACCTTCAGCTTTGCTTTTGTCATCGTTGAAACACAACTCTGTAGCAATGTGCCACAATATAATGCTCTTGTCATATTCCACATCAACAACATAAGATAGTAACTTAGTGATCACCTTACTATCCCAATCGCTACCCTCGAGAACCCAATCACCTCTGGCCGCACCTATTTTCCTTGCAGTTTCAGGATCATCAGCAAGCATGGATTTACTTATCAACTGCTCAAAAATAAAAACCCATAACTCTTCAGCGAGGGGTTTTTTGGTCCTATATGTCAACTTATCATGAAGATCCTTGAGGCCAAATAAGGTGATGACTTTAATGTAGCCAATGCCAAAGTAGTCATACCATTTCGGGGACATTTTCCGCTTCTCCTTGAGGGAGTAATGTATCAAGTTGAATGTAGAGACGGATTCGTACCACCTCCGAAATAGGATTCGCCTAATCCACTCCAAACATTTCATTGCTTTTGTTTTAGGAATTTGGCAGCCCTCATTTCTTGTTTTTGCCGTAGGCCACCACCACGATCTCTTGAAATCGAGATACTTACCGAAAGTAGTTTTGGCTAGACCAGAATTCTGCCAAAACTTATTCAGAGTAGCAATGGTCCAATCTGAGAATGTAAGCATGACAAGAGCTATTGAATCCAAGCTTATGGCACCAAACAGCAAGGTATATGTAATTCGAACATCAAACGAGTGCAAACCCTCTTTCTCTAATCTATAGAAGAAAACAAGGGCTACAACAATCGCGCTGAAGGAAACCACCCGTAGAATGTATGCTGGCTTAGTATGCACCACAGCAGCCTTGGTGAAGAGAGCTTCATACATAAAGTTGAGCTCGACTGCAATTAATTTAAATGCTTCTTTCGGTGTTCTTTCATGGAAGACTGCACGACTCTCCTGGCGTTCATGGAAGCTGAAAATGAGATCCACAATTAGACCCTTGAAGATTTGATAGAAATAATGAGCATGTTTCACCACTGCAATATCACTGTCCAGCTCATCTTTGCCTATCACGTAAGTCACCGTCCTAGATTCCTTGCTGCGTTCTGCTGTGAGTTCTATGTGAGTTGGAAGATGGGAATCTTTTCTCGAGGAGTACTCTTCCATAAGCTTCGCGTAATTTGGTCCTGGATCAGCTTCTTTTATCATGGCTTCCTTGAAATTATCCAAGCTTGCACTATACAAGGACCGTGTGCGCTCAGCATACTTGATGATTCCAGCAAGAAAAAGGAGGCCGGTTGGGAGCCATAGTTTGTTTTTGGGGAAGGATCGAATGAAGACATACACAGCAGCTGCAACTTGGAATATGAGGCCAAGAAAATGCCTGAGCCACAGAGTGTTATCTTCAAGCGCAAACGCAGTAATGGTGTCTGGACCGCCAAGGTGCAACAAAAGAAAGGGAGCCCAAAATGCAAGAAGATCACCAGGATAGTCGTCACCTGCATGGTCGCCTTGGCTGTTTGAGATTAATCCAATTGCAAAGTTAGCAGCCCAGTCAGCGAGCAAGTAAGATGACCAAACGATGAACATTAAACCCATGTTTGGCGTTCGCTTTCGCGCGGGTGCAAAAAGAATTAAAAGGGTCTGCAATGTGAGGCTTAAGAGGATAAAGCCCCTGAGGTTCCACTTGTCCCATAGCTGCTTGATGCTGTTGGGAATGGGGTTAACCTTACCGGCCATTTGGCTCCCTTTCCTTTTCCCTTTCCTTTTCTTTCAAACCACTGGAGAGAGAGCAATTTCATAGTTAGATTCTACAAACCTCTGTTACTAAAACATGATAGACAAAATGTCGGACTCTATACCCCTATTTAGTGCAAAGATTTTAACAAAACGTGCAGAGTAATTTTCATTTTTAACTCCAAAGACCTTCAACCAGCGCCACTTTCATGTATTGTCATCGGATTAAACACTTGGGAAATGATTTCATCTGCACACCCGTGTTTAAAACTGTCGCTTGATTCTCCTTCGCTTTATTCGATTCAAAGACCAAAAATAAACAAGGATGTGCAGTGTTGAAACCATTTCCTTGAGCACTTATCGGTAGGTGATTAAATGTTCAATTGCGAAAGCACATACATAACAAAATCCTGTTATTCCTAAGGGGTGATTAGTAAGCAGTTGAATCAAAACTGCAAAACATGCACTTATATAACTATTTGAGGACCTCTTCTCTTCTTTTCTTGATGAAGAAATGACATCGTTCGTATTCTTTCTTGGATCCAAATTTTTGTGTTTTCGAAACTAATCAGTAGGAAGTCATTTGCATTCATTATTTTTAAAGCCATAAATTATTTTCAAATGAATACCAAACAACCTCAAACTTATTCACTAAACTGGCCTTCTTTTGGTTACGTAATATATAGAGGGAAGCGTGGCTTTTCAAAAAAGAAGATTTGATGAAGCAGACAATGAAGAGAAAGCAGGAAATGAAGATGAAAGAAGAAGGTTAGAGGAAAACCTGATGTGTTTCGAGCTGTGCAGGAGGTTGCCTCAAGCTTACTGAATTTCGCCTCTCAAGTCTGAACCTCCTCAACAACCATACTGGGAGACTGTGAGTCAAGTCCACTGTAAAGTCTCATAAAGATGGATGGAAACTGAAGAGTGAGGGTCCACATATCCTTTAATCACATTCGTTCATCGTACATTATACAGTTAGTTTTTCGTCAAATATTGTTTATATTCAATTTTAAACAAAAAAAATTATAATAATTTCTAATCGCACATATATAATAAACGGATCTGATTAACGATTATCTAGAATCCTTACAAAAAGAATCCGACCAGATCCCCACTCGAAACTGAGTTATTTAGCTGGGGAAGAAAGAAGCACCCTATAGGCCGTAGGGAGCCGTGGGCCCATGCCCATAATCAAATAAGGAAAGACCTTGACTTTGGTCAAAAAAAAAAAAAAAAAAAGAAAAGGAAGAAAGACCTTGACTAATTATTTTATATTCAGAGCCAAGGAACCAGCTGTTTGCATGTGTTCTCTAGGGCCTATGAACATTATTCATGTTTTTATATGAATATGAAAAGTTATATGGCTTATTTTCAGCTCAGCTCCTGCAATTTTATATTGATCTTAATTTATTCTTTGTAACTCAAAAGTTTTTTTTTTTTACAACTCAAAAATCGTTCTATTTTAATTTTGACTTGTGGATTCTTTCTTCTCTCTCAAGCTTATAGGTTGTCTCCTGAAACATATGTGGAACCAAACACTCAATAAGATTATGCTAAATGAGTAATAAATTTGATTATAAATCTTCATTATGCGTTAACATTCAAGAATCAAAGAATATTAGGTTTAAAAGAAATTGAAGAGATGAGCTTTAGAAAACAAAATGACGAATTTTGATTTACAGAGATCAAAGTTAAATTAAAATAAAATTCTAAGAGGCGTAACTAAAATTAAGCCTAAAATATTTAAACGGTTAAGAATATCAGATTCCCTTTTTATTTTATTTTATTTTTTAAATTGAATATGATTGTTCTATTTATTTTTACCAAAATATGCACTTTTCCCTACTTGGGCCGAATATCCAAGCCAATTCTTTGTCACAATCAAGGTATTAAATCTCGCTGATATCGTAAATATCGGTAGTCCAAAAACACGGAAATA
>JAOTRO020054406.1:0-14817 GCA_028566515.2 Pyracantha coccinea | reverse complement strand
CCGAGTCGCCCCTGACTGCGCTCGTCCTCCGGATAAGTCTCGCCTATATGAGAAGTAACTGTACAAACGTCATTTAATGCACATAAACCACACAAGCTAATAACTTCTCATACATTGCTCAATTGGGGTGTTTGAATATATCAAAATGATCTACACAACCTTAGAAACATCCCCATATTTTTAGAATAATTTTCTGATCACCCACGCGCCCTCACGTGCTTGTGAGTGCACGGACCTATGCACCCCCACGCGCGGCCACGTGCCAGGCACACTGATGGCGTCAGTTAACGCCGTCAGGAATATTCCATTTAAATTGACGGATTCAGTTAAACTTAACCTAACGGCGTCAGCATTTTCCGTCCAAACTGATGGAATATACCGTCATCCCTAACCTGAGAACTCTGGCGACCGTTGCCGTCGCCGGAAACTGGATAAAACTTCAAACTATTTATTCTATCTCATTTATAAACCATTCTTCATGAAACTTGAACCAAATGAAAGCTGGGGATGAGAGGAATCGCGTTATACCTGTCTTAAGTGTCGATGCTCACGGGATCACGCCGGAGGTCCCTCTAAAGTCCGGCGCAACCTGCAACTTCCAAATCCCGAGTTTTCCGACGTCCAATTCGCCTCAACATGAAACCCCGAGCTTCGTGGAGACCTTCTAAGGCTTGCTATGAGCTTGAAATCTCCTAAAAATCGATGTATAGAAATTGCATGAACAGTGCATGAGAACAGGTCTCGGGTTTCGACGTGAAAATGGGGGAAATCTTACCTGAAACTGGTATGGTTGTGATCGTGGAGTCCTCACGAGCACAATGGTGTAGTTTTCCCCTTCGATCTGTGAGGCATTGGTGTTCTTTAGGTCCTTGCCGTGTACCGTAGAAGGGAGAGAGTGAGAGTCCGAGAGATAGAGAGAGTGAGTATGGGAGTTAGAGAGTGAGAGTGTGTGATTGGTGATTGCGTGGTCCTTACACATCCAACACACCAACCCTTAACCTAACCACACCAAAAGTGGTTCAAAACTAACTAGGGTTACCAAAATTAAAACCCTAGAAATTTTCTTAAGTTCCATATGTCCACAACCGAACCAACGTTTAGGGATAAATTCGTCCTTTCACATCCGTCGATAATAAATTCCGGGACGGGCTGTGACATAACGGGTCCTTAACATGTTTACACGAGAGTGGCACACGGGTAACCTGTTTCGACATGATAAGAAAAATGGTATTTTGGTGATTTTAATTTTATAAACTACTAAAAAAATTACAATAAAATACAATAGGATGAAAATTTCTGCCATCTTTTCCTTTGACGAAATGCACCAACAAAATAATAACACCTAAGATTAAGGTCAAAAGCCTCATGCGCCCTCAATGAAGGGGGGCTTTGGCCGAAGAGTCTTCGATGCCAAAGTTAGAATTCTGAAAAAATGTATTTAGTTGTTTGTGGGTAGAAAATCGCTTAACTTTTTAGTGGGATAATAGGGGTATTTATAAGAGGGTGGCCAGCCCTATTTGGGGAAAAGTGGCCAGGCATATATGGTGTAACTAGGTGAATAATTGCAAGATATGTTGTGAAATATTATCTTGCAATTAACATGGCAATTATTCCTAAATTAAATAGGAAGGTTTGGGAGTTATCTTTTGAATAAGGATTTGATGAGGAGTGATGAGAGGGATTTGAATAAATACCATATTTATTACCTTTGACTCTTCTTTGATTGAGTTGTTGCTGTGCATTGCATGCGCGTGGGAATCTTAATACGACTAGAGGGTAATTTTGTCCTTCTTACCCAAAAGTCCACGTGTCACCTCGATAATTTTTTGGACTTCTTCTAGGAAAGAGAAGTAAATCGCCACCAAAGCCTATTTAAGCCTACCGTAAGTAGGGGATTAAATCAACTTTGGAGGGCAATTATTTATCCCTACAACAAAGAAAGAAAGCTAGAGGATATTTGTTCCCCCTCCATTAGCATTCTTCTTTGCTTACTTGTGCAAAGTACCTTCTTTCGTTGATTTCTTTGTCTTCTTCGTGCCTCACCGAGTTAAGAAAAATTTAATTTTCCTAGACTTCTTCTTGGATGGTGCTGCTGCGGGGTAGCTGTCGGAGTAGTGCGGCACGTCGATTGGTAGGGGCCAGAAGTCAGCTCGGCATGAGCCGAGGAGGTGCTGTGGCAGGAACCACGACTTAGGCTGCTGGGCTTGGCTAGAGCTAGGGGCAGCTATATGGCTGGGGTCGCAACTGGAGGAGGTCACGGGCCAGGCTGACGATTGAGAGAAATAAGGAGGTCGTGGGCTTCCTAGGCTGCTCTAATGCTGGGTATGCAAGCCTACTGCCTGCAGGTCTAAGAGATAAAAATGAAGGAAAAGCCAGCATGGGCTGAGTTCCTTTACTGTCTGGTTAAGCAGAGAAAGATAGGTCGCGGGGCCTGCTCGTGGGTAGTTGAGGTTTCGTCATAAGCTGTTTGATCTTTAGGCTGCTTTGTGCTTGCTAAGCTACTCTCTGATTCACTAATTGTCTTCATCTGTCTATATAAATTTTGAATTTGGCTCAACTCCCAAGACTTCTCCAGATATGAAGAAGGTTCACATAGCTTCACATCGCGATGGTCCACTGATGCATAGAGGCTTGTGATTAACTTGACTTCTTACGTGGAGGAAGAAAAATGAGGCTGCTAGATATGAGCCTATGATACTTGCCATGCCAAAGATGAGTAGTACGATTGCTGATAGGATTGCTCAGCGTAGAGGTTCCATCGTGCCCCCGGTGCCAAAGTCTGTACCAAGATGTCCGTTGGGAGTTAAGTCTGGTTCACATTTGGAAATGCTTACTACTATGAAGAGCATAAGGTGGAGTATGCTGCTAAAATGGCACTTGGTCTTATTCCTCTTGCTGCCGAAACTCGTTTGCCTGCTAAGAAAGAGGAGACTGCTCGCGTGGTCAGTTGAGAGAAATCCACCAAGCATGTTTCTGAAGAGTCTGCTGAAATAAGTGAACTTTTGAAGCCAGATTTACTTAAAGACATGGACATGTGTGCCAAGCTTGTTGATGGCATTTGAGGGGTTGTTTGCCCAAGTTCCTTTGCGAGGCATATGACCCAATATAGGAGGATTGGTCTGCTTGCCATGATGTAGAAAACGGCGATTCTGGTAGTTGAGTCTAAGCTCCTAGACCAAGAGGATACCAAGGCTGCTAAGGAGAAGGCAACGACTTCGATAGCTGAGGCTTATTCTTCTGCCGAGAAGATAAAAAAGTTAAAGGCTGAGCTCGTCGCTTTGAAGGGGTTTGATATCTCTGCCCCCACTTCTTTACAACTTGAGATTGTTGGCTAGAAGATCGTTGACTTAAAGAATAAGCTTGACGCGATCTAAGTTAGGCATGAAAGTGTAGAAAAAGAGATTCGTCGTTACATACATCAGATTCAAGATCTTAAGCGTGCCACTTCTGAGCTTCGTTATGCTGCTTCCACAAAGGATGAAAAGTTGATTGCTCACTATAATCAAGTGAACCACTTCCAGAAGATTGTCAATAGGCTTGAACACCAAGTGTTGGAACTCCAAGGTGCGTTGAAGATCAACGAAAATCTAAAGAAGAAAATGGATAAGCTGTAGCGAGTTTGTGTAGGTCTGCTCGAGGAGAATGAGTAGCTGAAGGGTGAGAAGGTTGGACTCGAGGCTTTGTTTGTTCAGAGTCAGGTCGATTTCTACAAGCTGGGATATGTAGATCATTTCTTTGATAGGTCATCTAACTTTAGGTTTGTTGGGAATGACTTCGAGACCTTTTCTATTTCTTTGAAAGATGTGTTTACCTTTACTTTTAAGGCTTCTATTGGTGAAGTAGTCGAAGAAGTTGGTGCCCAGGCTGGGGCAGCCGAGGGTGAAGCGTTGGATGATGCCGTTGCTGAGAGTGTGGCGGCTGCTAAAAGTGTGGCAATTGAGTAGTCATGGGATGTCCAAGCTGCTAAATAATAGGCTTTTAGGTAGCCTTTAGGATTTTCTTTGTTTTCCTTGTTTTTTTTTTTTTGCCTTGCTTGAACTTTATCAGCCTTTATTATTTGTTAATCAATTTTGCTAGAAAATTTAATAAACTTGCTTCCTTCACTTTTTTTGTTTACGCCTAACCTTTGACTCTTAGACTAGCGGTAAGCATGGTAGTTTTTTTATAAGCAGACAGGCCCATGTAACCTATGCAGTCATAGGTTTTGGTGTAGAACTTTTGTAAAGTTGTTAGCCATAGGGTCGGCAGCTGGACACCTTACTTACCGAAGTAGAAGAGTCCGCATGATCAGTTGGTTGTTAACTTTGGCTTTCTTCAATCCTTTGAGCTGTGTGATCTGTATCACAACATACTAAAGATTTATGGGGCATGAAATTCCGTAACTTTTAGCATCAAAAGTATGCGGTTGTATGGAATTTCGTAGGCAAAGGTCCTAGAGAACTTCTTGTTTTTTATGTAACCAATTTTGTGGGTTGCCTAGCAAGTATCACAACAATTTAAGAATTAGTGTCGATCTGAACGATCATTCCGTGCTTGGCATAAATGCAGCTTATCGACTGCGTAGCATGTCGACAGTGGATAGAGCTTCGTATATGCACACTAACTGTTTAACCTTTCACAAAAATGTGCAGTTGTATAAGTTTAGTGCGGCTTATTGCTTGAAGGGCAAGCTGTAGGCAGTTTTCTGGAAACCGTAGGCCACCTTAGTGCACTCGATAACAACTTTAGGGTTTTAGGCTAGCCGTCCATAGGGAATACTACGTAATGTGCCTCCTCTATTTCTGAGGTTTGGCTCCCTGTGGATTAGGCCAAATACCAAAATCCTTCAGTTAGCTAAGCCTTGAAAAAAACCATTGTGGCTAATTATAGGAATCCCGGCGCAAGCCATCTTGCACCTAGTTACACCAGGGCAGCCTGACTCATCCACATCTAGATATTCGGAGTGTATAGTTTATCCTCTCGCATCTATGTGGGTGTTAGGGAATTAGTTTACCCTCTTGCACTAGAGAGCATGGTTGGTCCCTAAGGGGGTGCAATTCTTGCGATAAGTCCCTAAGAAGAGTACAATCTTTTTTTGAAGTGCATGAGTAGTCATTTGTTGTAAGCATGCAGCCGAGCCAAGTTGTGAATAACTTCTGAATTCCTCATTGAAAAATGAGTGAACCAAATAAAAACTTAGTTGTAAGGTAGGAACTGCATAACAACTGGATAGTCTTCAGTTTGCGAGGTGGTGCCCGTCGAGCTGCTTGGGTTTTTGGGTTTTGATGTAGCGGGAGGTCACGCACGGTACTTTCACAGATTGTAGACGTTCCACTACTTTTCAATCTCTTTTTCATTCATGATGGCGAGGGTGTAACTACCCTTACCACCTACTCTGCTGATCTTGTACAAACCTTCCCATATGGGATCCATCTTTTTGGAGCCTTCTCTATAGGCAGTGATGAAGACTTTCCTTAGGACTATATCTTCGGGCTGGAACTGTCGGATCTTGGCCCTTTTGTAGTAGCTGGAGAAGAATTGCTGCTGGTAGGCTGGGATGCAGCTGATGACCTTCTCGCATTCCTCCTCTGCCAGATCTAAGTTTATGGCCATCTTCTTTCCCATCTACTCGATGCTTGGCAGCAGAGTGCTGATACTTGGCACGTTAACATTAGAAGGAATGATTACTGCTAAACCAAATGCCAAGGAAAAATAAGTCTATCTGGTTGCTTGTTGTCTAGTTGTTCAATACACCCATAGACATCCAAGAAGCTCATCTGGCCATTTTCCCTTCTTGTTTGAGAGGGATTTCTTAAGACAGTTAAAAATCGTCTTATTGGATGCTTCAGCTTGCCCATTGCCTTGAGGATACCTCGACATAGACATGTGCTTCTTCATGCCATATTTTTGGAAAAACTTCGCCAAATCTTTGCCTACGAATTGCAAACTGTTGTTTGTGACGATAGATTGAGGGATGCCAACAGGGAGATAATGTTCCCTCATATGAATCGTTTTACATTCGTATGAGTTGTAGTTGCCATGGGCTATGCTTCCACCTACTTGGTGAAATAGTCAGGAGCCAAGATCATGATGCCTTTGACCCCAGCAGTAGGCAACATTGACCATAGCAAGTCGATTGCCCATTGCATGAAGGGCCAAGGACTCATTTATGTATGTAGTTGGCTGGCAGACAAACCTTAGTACTGGCTTGTAGTGTTGGCAACTGTCGCACTTTTGTACTAATTCTTTAGTGTCTTGATGCAGAATAGGCTAGTAGTAGCCCGCGTTAAAAGCCTTATATGCTAAGGATCAGCCTGCAGAGTGATTTCCACAAACGCCTTCATGGATTGAACTTAAAACCTTTAGGTTATCGAGAAGCGCGAGGTATCAGAGATGTGGTCTAATATAGGATCTTCGAACGAGATTACCGTTCCACATGTAGTAGTGTGTTGCCTTCTTTTGGAGCTTTCTAGACTCTGATCTTTCTGTGGGGAGTGTGCCAATGACCAGGTAGTTTATAATGGAATCTTTCCAGTTCGAAATTTTACTAACCTGTGACACTTTGGCTGCTGGCTCTGCATCTATGCTTGGTTTGTTTAGATACTTCACCAGAATAGAGCATTTGAGTTAATAGTTGAGGGCGAAGCCTAGGCAGGCTAGCGCGTCCACGTAGGTGTTTTCTGCCCGCGAAACTTGAGTGAGGGTGTAAGTCTAAAATGCCTTAAGCTGCATTCGCACCTTCTCTAGCTATCGTGCCCTCTTGATTGCTTTGACAAAAAGCTTGCATCGATGGGTAGACCGTGAGAGGAAGTGATTGAGCACAGCTGCTCATCCGGTCAGGCTTTGGAGCTCCTTCAAGGCAATTGGAAACTTCATCTCTATGATTGATCAGATTTGCTCGGGATGTGCTTCGATTCCTCATTGGGTTACTAGGTACCCTATGAATCAGCTGGAAGATACTTCGAATGTGCATTTGGTGGGATTGAGCTTCATCTTGTACTTTATGAGGATATCGAAAGTTTTCGCCAAGTTTCCGATGTGGTCTGATCATTGCTTGCCTTTCACCATGATGTCATTAACGTAGACCTCCATGCTTACTATAATCTACTTCTTGAACATCATGTTTACCTGTCATTGGCAAGTGGCTCCCGCGTTCTTGAGGCCGAAAGGCATGAGTACGTCTCTCGATCATGAACGCGGTTTTCTCCTTGTCAGGCATGTACATGGCTATTTGGTTGTAGCTGGAGTATGCTTCCAAGAAATTGAACAGTTGGTTCCCGAAAGTTGAATCTACTAGTAGATCGATTCGAATAACTGGATAAGGATTATTTGGGCATACTTTGTTGAGGTCGGTGTAGTCTACGCAAACCCTCCATTTGCCATTCTTTTTCTTCATTACTTGCACGACGATAGGTAGCCATGCTGAGTGTGCTACCTCTTCTATGCACCCAGCCTCCAGTAGCTCGTTGATTTTCCACTTCAATGATCATCATTGTTCGGGTGTGAAATGTCTTCTATTTTGAATCACCGGTTTGGTAGCGGGGTCGACGTGTAGTTTATGGCAAGCTATCTTGGGGTCGATGCCGGGCATGTCAGAAGGTGACCATGCAAAGATGTCATGATTTTCCTTAAGAAAAGCTGTAAGTTCTTCTTTTTTTTCCTTCGGGCTTAGACTTGAGCCGATTCTAGCAGTCTTTTCCGGCTACTAGGGATCAAGAATAATGTGCTCGACTTCCTCTTCGGGTTTCCATATCTCATTTGCTGGCGCATTGATTTGGACATCATATTCTTGATGTATTTGCTATAATTGCTATTTGGTAGCTTTGTCGTCCTTTTAGTACTTGTACAGTGCATCATCGAGATACGACCTGGTTAGACTTGATTTGTCCTTATTTTCCTCCTAGGATGCCGAATCGAATTTTTTGATACTTAATGGAAGTTTCAACATCTAGTTTTATCAGGTAAGGTCGCCTTAGAATCTCATTGTAAGGAGACGGGTTGCTTACTATCGTGAACATCTGTTTTGAGATAACTGGCAGTGTTTTGACATCAAGTGTAATGTTGCTGATGGCAGTCGACGTGTGTTCGTTAAATTTGGTGAGTACCTCCACTTGGGGTATGATTGTGCTTTCCAGGCCCATCTTCTGAATTACTAAGAGCTGAAGTAGGTTGACCGCACTTCCATTGTCAACCATCATTATGTCGACTATAGCATGGGCTAGTTGGACAGATACCACTAATGCGTCGTCGTGTAGGAAGTCGACGACTTTGGCATTCTGCTTAGTGAAGCCAACGATGGGTCTAGGTTGGGTGTTGACTGCCTGAACCGAAGAGACTAATAGAGCCTCCTGGATCTTCCTTTTCTTGGAATTGTTGGTGGCCCAAGTGCTCGGATTCGGCGAAGATGTCATTGGTTCAAAATGTCTTGGTAAGCGGCTTTTCGTGGCGTCTATGTTCCTTCTAGGATGCACAACTGGCTTGTCCAGGTATCTGTCGACTTTGCCTTCTTTCACCAGCTTCTCTAGGTAGTTTTTCCAAGTGTAGTAGTCGTCGATTGCGTGATCAGGACCTCTATGGAATGCGCCATACTTGGTATGGTCCAACTTCGAGGTATATCTCTTTGATTGCTTAAGCAACTTATACCATGGTTCCCTCTTGATGTCGCAGAGGATTTGATGGATCGAGATTGAGAACTTAGAGTAGTTCTTAGCCGTCGAGCCTCATTTAGTCTGCGCTTGGCTTCCTGCCTACTTTTGTTGTTGTACTCGAGGCTATTCGGGTGCCTTGTCTGCTCGCCGAGCCTCGTCCCAAAGTGTATGTTTCTTTGCCAGAGCGAATGAGTCTACCAGAGTTAGATCTTCTTTCATGATCAATTCTCTGAATAGCGAGTGGTTTGCTGGGAGTTCTTTTTGGAATGTTGCATTAGCTGTTGAGTCGTTGCATCCGACTATCTTTGCCTTCTCTGCTTTAAATCTCTTCACATAGTCGCGGAGCGACTCCTTTGGGTTCTTCTTACCGTTGAAGAAGTGTTTGGACTTCTTCCTTATCGAGTAATATGATGAATATTCCTTGGTGAAAACTAAAGAAAGCTTATTGAAACTCTAGATGGATTGTGGCGGCAGAGTGTGGAATCAATTTTGCACATTGCCTTGTAAAGTGGTGGCGAATATCTTCACATGAGGTCGTTGTTGTTCTGATAAAGGATCATCACGCTGTGGTAGTGCTTTAAGTGCCTCTTTGGGTCTCCATCTTTTTTGAAGGATGTGAAATACGACATGTTGAACTTACGTAGAGGCTCTGCCTGCTAGATCTTGTCTGTGAAGAGTGGCCTGCTTATGTTGGTCATGTCTCGTCGAAGCGCCTCGTCCACAACTTTGTTGAGATGGAAATCATGCAATCTTTTGGTTATAAGCCTTTTTACATCTTCCTAAATTTGCCTTTGCTTGGGTAGCAAAGCTTTTGCTGCCCCCGGTCGTGACCTACTGGTCTAAGCTGCTATTCCTTGTGCTCGTCTTATCCATGCCGCAGCTACGGTGCATGTGGTACATTCCTAGCAGGCGAGTAGGTTACTTGTAGGCTGTTGGTTGAACTTCAGCTGGATTGAGTGACTGCTTCTTTCTCTACTCTGTTGTGAGGTGGAGGATGCCTCTTGCCAGCCTAGCCGCGAATGAACACTTCACCTGGAATGTTGCTCATGTTGATTATCGGAGTGATGCCCTAACCGTGAATGTATGCTCGTCTGTGTGCCTAACTTAGAATGCACACTCCTACATACGCTAAGATAAGAGTATACGTTATCTCGGGGACCTACGCAGGAGTGTTTACTACTATAATGCTCGGTTCTTGGCTTGTCAAGAGGCTGTTTGTCGGGACACTGCTGGAGAGGTTCGTCTTATGCCTTTATTCTGCTTCGGAACACCTCGTTTGGGGCACACTGCATCTCGGTGCGCTGTAAAAGTTGATTCACCAAGGTCATCTGTTGCGTGAGGGACCTTGTCAACTTTATTACTTGTAGAGACATGTGTTGTTCGCCATTTGGGGTGGAAGAGCTTGGACGGTATGCATCTCCTTAAATGATGGAAGTGTAGTGGACTCTGGATGCAAAATTTTGAGCTTCAATAAGCCAAATCTGCATAAAAACACCAAAAAGGGACCAAAACATTGAAAAAGGGGTCCAGAACGCAAAAAAATGGTTCAAAATAGCCAAACATAGGCTTGTACGGGCGCTGGGAGTCATGGATCTGGGTCATAAGTGCGCGGGTGCGAATCCGAGTCAACTTGACCCGCGTTGACTGTGGCTGGGCTGGGCATGCGTGCTTGTGCTACTGGGTGAATGGCTAGGCCCATATGGATTAAAGGTTCTAGCACGGTAGGCTTTTGTACATTAGGTTTGCGTGAAAGTGGGCCTGAGTAGCTGCTGCAATGAGGCTGCCCAATGTGCTCCATTTTCCTATTTGGGGAAAAGTGGTTGGCCATATATGGTGTAATTGGGTGAATAATTGCAAGATATTATGTGAAATAATATCTTGCAATTAACATGACAACTATTCCTAAATTAAATAGGAAGTTTTGGGATTACATTTTGAATAAAGATTTGATGAGGAATGATGAGAGGGATTTGAATAAATACCATATTGATCACCTTTGACTATTCCTTGATTAAGCTGTTATTGTCTGTTGCATGCGTGTGGGAATCCCAGTGTGCCTTGAGAGTAATTTTGTCCTTCTAACCTAAAAGTCCACGTGTCACCTCCATAAGTTTTTGGATTATTTTTGGCACCCCAATAGATGTAGTGGATATGTATATATTTTATTTATTTATTTATTTATGGGTTTTTATCACAAATGGTCACTGAAATTGACCCTCACCATAAGGATAATCCCTGAAATTAAAAATCAATCAATGTAGTCCCTGAAAATAGGTGTCGCAAATCAATGTGGTCATTCCGTCATAATTATGCTAAAAAATCTGTTAAGTGCTGAGTGGCGCATAAATGGGCCCTACAAGATTTATGGGTTTTTTCACAAATAGTCCCTTAAATTGGCCCACACCATCAAGATGGTCCCTGAAATTGACCCACACCATCAATATGGTCCCTGAAATTGAAAATCAATCAATGTAGTCTTTGAAAATAGGTGTCGAATATCAATAATTATTTTAAAAAGTTGTCTAAATACCTTTTTGCACAATGGAATTTTTTTCTTCTTATAGTAGGGCCTACTCCGAAGAGACACCCCTTCCATAAATTCTCAAAGGCACAAGGCTTAACCAAGGCCTAAGATGGGGTGTGGAAATATTTTTCAACCAACAATAGACGCACCTCGGTTATAACCTTATTATCTCAAGGCAGACCTCTTTTTGTATCACTAGACCACTGGGGAAGCACCTAATAAGCTCTCCAAGATTAAGGTCGTGAGGATGTTAATCACCTGAATGTTAACAGTGATGTCCCAGAAGTCGTTGCTAATGGGCCAAGCCGTCACCAAAGGTGATCTCGATCCAAGTTCAATTCGGTGAAGGATGTCAAAGTGTGTAAAGATGCATGTATTGGTATTTTTTTAGAGAATAGAGAGTGAATGAGGTAGAGAAATGTGGATTGGGATCAGAGGTGATTGAAATACTGGGTTTTTGGGTTGACAAATTTTTTTATTAACGATTAAATTATTAAGCCTATTTGTAATGTTTTTTTTAATTTAATTAGACTTGTATGGCCCATTTATGTGTCACGTCAGCACATAACATGATTATGACAGAACGACTACATTGATTTGAGACATTTACTTGTGGGACAACATTAATCAATTTTTAATTTCAGGGATTACTTTGATGTCGCGGGTCAATTTCAAGGACCATTTTGATGTCGTGGGTCAATTTCAAGGACCATTTGTGAGAAGAAGAAAAAAAGACTTATGGGGCTCATTTATGTGTCATATCAGCACTTAATAGAATTTTTAAAAGAAATGTAACGGAATGACCACATTGATTTGAGACACCTAATTTCAGGGACTACATTGATTGATTTTCAATTTTAGGGACCATCTTGATGGTGATGGTTAATTTCAGGGATCATTTGTGATAAAAATCCTTTATTTTTATAGTATGCTATAGGCAAAGAGTAAGATTTTAAAATCATAAAACTGTTGTAAGCATAATTTATTGAACAATTATGAAGGCTAGAGAGAAGGGGTACATCACATAGAGAGAGAAGAGAGAGATGTGTAATTGTGAGGTGTGTGTTATCTCACCCTATTGTGCCGTTATTTATAATAGTAGGGAAGATAAATTCCTTACCTCAATAGGATTACAACTCTAATAGGATAATATCTAGTCTAAGAGATATGGTAAAATTCCATAAGGATGTCCTAGATATGTTGAGATTTGATTGATCACATTCCTAATCTAATAGGATTGCAACACTCCCCCTTGAGTGTGTGAATACTCAAACAAATGGCGCTTCAGGTCTTTAGCGATGAAGTAAGTACAATTGATGAAGTCATCAACACAATGAGCGAATACGAGTCTCAAATCAACGGAAGAATGCATAAAAGGTAAAACTCATAAAACCTCACTATGGTAAAACCCAAGGTGGGAGAAAAACTCATAGACTAAGGAAAAAAGTGAGAAGTTGCATTAAGTCAAAACTATACGTCTTCTGAACTCAAGTAGAAGAGCTCACAAGAGTATGATCAGCTTAGGACAGGTGCCTCATCAAAACCTAGTTAGGTAGCAAAAACCCAGTGGGAAAAATGATCCTAATCATAGGGATAAAGAGTACATTAAGATCAAGTGAGTATACCTCTGGATACTCACCCTGAGTTTAACAGAACTTCGAAATGAGAAGTACAAGCATTTCATATGAATAGTTTGGCATACGAATTCCTCGAACAAGCTTTTGGAATGTTGACTTCGGCAGTGATGTTGTGTAGAGGTGGGAAAGGTTGTTTGGGATCGGCTTGCATGACTTAAATCTCCTGATGCTTTGCTGATGTGATGTAGATGCAATATGTCTTGGCATTGACTTTGTTGATGTATCATGTCTTGGTTAGGTGGATACATACGGCATAGTCTTCATGGATCATTGTTGAGACTCAATGAGGGATGAAAACACCAAGTACTTCGAATATGCTCAACAAGAGCTATCAACCATGTCTTGGAACATTTCAAAGATTTCACAACTAAGGTTATATCGTGGACCTCTAAGATATTGTGATATCCCTAATGGTAAACACACAACCATTCAGGGATGTGCCTTGTGCGGGTTTGATAAGTAACCAGCGTCAGCATAACAAACAAGGCAAACATCATTTCGAGGATTAAGGGGTCAGATACGCTCGAGATGCGATAACGTTGTAAGATCATAGGTATACTTAAATGGTAACCCCTTTGTGTTGTAGTTCGACTGATAGACCAAAGTACCATCAAAACAACGCTTTGAACTTCAGTTCAAGGTATAAACAAGTTTTCCTAGGATCTTTCATCTCAAATTCCATCTTTAGATATGAGACAATTTTCTCAAGCTCTTCAAGAGTCTTAGTGAAATGCATGTCATCGACATAAACTGTAACTCTAGGAATTTGAAATAAGACTTCATAGTTTAACATGTAAGGGCATAATTCTTATCCCTAACTAATCAAATAATCATTTTGATGGGTATACCACATCCATTTGATTGATTCAATCCGTAAGTGAACGCCTCAAACGAGTTGGGATGGTGTTTCATGGTTTGGAACATTTGAACCAGTCCATCTAATTCTTCGAGAACATACATGTAAATCTTCATATCAATATCACCATGGAGAAACACTAATCACATTCGTAATGCTGAAGTGAGTCACAGGGCATTTGAGAGAAACCTTGCATCGTAAGACGTGCAACATATCGCACTATTTCATTCATCTCATTATGCTTCCTTTCCTACTTGTAAGACAACAGGGTTACCTTGGGCAGTGTAGGAATGATAGGTCCAAACACACTTTGGTACGAAATTAAACCTGGATTGTAATTTCAGTTGTCCAATCAGTTCTACGTTGTCACTAATCAACAGAACACGGTTCTATATCATCACTTTTCATTTATGTCAGTAGTTACCGTATAAGTGAAAACATCATCAATGATAATCTCATTCTAATTCCATATCTCATCCAAGCTAGTATATTGGACCAAGAACTTCAAGTTTTGGGAGTAATCAAGATTAATCTCATGAGATAGAAATGATTTCAGACAGGAATCGAGTATGGATTCATTTTGTGTCGTGATCTTCCTCTTCTGGGGAAGTGAATCTTATGAACCAAGTGATATGTCATGCTTCAAGCTGAATCAGATTGATTGGCTATCCATTGGTGTACTTGACCGTCCAACAGGGGCAGCATTTCTTTGAGGATGTTAACTAAACGTTCGTTAAGTAAATCTATCATTGCAGGCTTGTTTACAGCTGGTATATGATCTTGTCACTTTAGCTAGATCGGAGAAAGAGAAACATTCTAAAAGCTAGAATACATCGCACTTACTTATCACACTTGTACCATACAGGGATCGAGATGAGACACAGTAGGCAACGTCCACACACATTTGCATCGTTATATAGGAACGTTGACGTTCTTATCTCCCCCTAATGACGGGATAACTATCTCAAGAAGTGACAATTCAAAAAATGAGCGGTAAAGAGATCACTTGGAAGGGTTTTAAGAGAGCTAGTGTGAAGGAGAATTGTAATCGACAAAGATTCACTGACACACCCCGACCTTCATCGAGGCATGCTGACCGTCACGTGAGTGTGACGTAACCATGTGCGCTGTGCGGAAGCATACACATAGGATTCATAAAATGATAATATCCAA
>JAOTRO020054231.1:0-14819 GCA_028566515.2 Pyracantha coccinea | reverse complement strand
GTCTAAAATATCGATGATATCGGAAATATCGGTAGTCCAAAAAAATATCGGTAGTCCAAAAACACAGAAATTTCGATAGAAATATCAGGATATTATGGATATTTTAGACCATGCTCCCATCCATCCACTTTGCCTTTTTTTACTTTGTCTTTGGTGGACACGTATGCTATGTAACAAGGACATCTCACATGTCATCTAAGGCTAGAGGTTTCCAATATTACCAACGGGATTCTCTCCCGATACGTGGTGAGAATTTTAAGAATTCGTAAATTATGTAGATTCATTGTACATTATGAGATCAATTTTTATCAAGTATAATATATGTTTATTGTTAAATTAAAATATTTAAAATAATTTCTAACCGCACATTGTGTGATTCACGAATCTGCAAAATACTCACAAAGAGAATCCTACGAGTATCCAGACTCGTATTATTTGATTTCTTACCTAGTATTTCAATTAAACTATTCTAATTTAAAGAAGAAAATTTGAATTCAAATACAAAAAGACAGACACATTGCTTTTTATTTACTAACTAATCTACCTCAAATTTACGCATTAAGATATCTCTCAATCAAACATATTACTTTTATAACTCTCTCGTCTTTTCTCCCACAACAGTCCAAGACATGTGACCTTGCATTGCATTTTGTAAGGAAATTGTTCTGAAAATGAGACCTTTGAAAATCTCAAACAGAGTTTCGATCTAAAAAATTGAAGTATCCAATATTAAAGGCCTTTACATGCTAAAATCCACTACGATATTTTCCATTTTTTAGTTAAGATTCGTTGACAAACAGAACTTCGTCAAGACATGCCTGCAATTGCAACAAATCTTTCATCCTACAGGACTAGGATCGAAAATTAACCTAAAACAAATGAAATTATAAGAGAATTCAGGGAAGTGGGTGAATCCATATTTACAGCATGACCTGTGTCCTTGATTATTTCCACCTTTGATTTTGGTCCCAACTGCCTGTACATATTCAAAAGTGAAGATTACCAATAATAAGTTCGGATTAATTAGCTTAAAATCCTGATTAATTAATTTAATCATGAAGAAATTAATTAAAATTAAGTCACCTTTGCAGCTGATAGGCCAAGTACACAGGGAAGACTTCATCCTTGTCACCCCAAATTATCAGTGTTTCCTTCACCCAAATAAGAACTCCCTTCAAAATTTCTGAAGAGAAAGTTTTCTAAGTGTTGAATTATGGCCAAGTTGGTTTATACCTGAGTTAGAATAGGAAGGTCTGGATCTTCTTTTTTCCTCAGCAAGTGCTCTGCCAGCTCTAATTTCTCCTTCCTGTGTTGTTTATAGGTCACCTACATATCACAACATACAAATCCAATCCTATTAGAATTAACTTGACGCACGAATGTTCATTTGCCAGACACTACAAAAAAGTGCCTAGACACTGTGATTGTCAGACTACATATCATAGTCTTCAATCAATACTTTATCGATAGACCAATAATATAACATGTTAGATATCTGAGCAGAATATTGCAAATCCAATGAAACTCACATTGATGAACCCATGAAGGAAAATGTCAGGGACCCACTTAGAAGGGCCAGGTTTATGCACTGATAGATTCACCAGGAGCCGTAGATCATGAGCACTTTGAGGCACAAGGAGATTCAATGCATTGCTTCCGACCTTATTGAGCTGCTCTCTCTTCTGCTCCTCCGTCATCCCAATCCCACAACTCACAACCACAGTCTTCTCCACCAACTCCGGGTACATCTCCGCCATCCAATACGCCACGAACCCTCCGTAACTTATGGAGTACACAGAAAATCTGTCCAACCCTAATCTCTTCAACCCTTCTGCCACACATTTTGCTTGGAATATCTCAGTCCTTTCAAGCCTAGTTGTGTAGGAGTCGCCAAAGAACAGTAGGTCAGGCACATACAGATTGAAGCTTTGAGAGAGAGAGCCCACCTGATGGATGAACTGCCACTTTGAATTGCCACCATACCCATGAAGCATTACCAAGGCAGGCTTCTGGGACCTCCTGGGATTTGCAACCCAAAAGTGCATCGTGGTCTGATCATCTAATTCAACTGTCCAGGGACAAAGACCACACGACCTGAAATATACTGATAAAAGTAAATCTGCAACTGTGATTAGGAGCGTGATTGGATTCAGAAAAGGTAAAATTGAAATCAAGAATTGGGAAATGGCTATGATTGTTGCAAGGTAGAAGGAGAGGACATTGGAAAATTTTGGGTAGGCCATGACCTAGGGTTTGAATTTGAATTGAGAAATATTGAGTTGTTGATCTCCTCCTTGTTGGATTACTTAAATTGGCATGGTTTGCGATCCTTCACGCAGTTTCTATATAAAATGTAAAAGAGAGTTGTTTGTGAGGTGATGAGGACAATTGCATGACCCACTTGCATGTTCTTCTGGACGATGAAAACCAATCGTGCCAACTCAAAATGACAAAAGGAAAAGCAAAACTGAGACTGGTTTGTAACTGTAATCGTATTAAACTAGAGAGCGGGAATAACGCTGCATCATGTCAGTTTCGTATCACTTTCACGCTATGACATGAGCGTATGTAAGTATATTCCTACAAAAGTGTTGAAGGGTTAACGAGAGTAGAAATAGCATTTCCTTGTTGAAAGTTTCTTTTCTCTTTCTTACAAACAATAAAAACATAATATATAGGCTTCTTTTTAATTTTGAAGAAGTGTCTATATATGTCAATGACAAATGGCAACCATTGTTAATAAAGATACTGGTAATGCTATCAGATCTAAAATTAAAGAAGGTAAATAACAAAAAATTAATAAAGGTGAAGAGAAGAAAAAATAAAATATGTGAGTAGCACCCTCTAAAGCTACCAATGCTACTGATCTAATTACTTTTTCCTAAATTAAAAAAAAAAGTTGGTCCTTCTTTACAGTAATTTAAAAGCACGTATGTATAATGGTATGGCAGCCGGGACCAAAAGATTTGGACCATTAGATTAAAGAAATACCACAAGCGATAAGGTTCAGCAGGAATCTACAGGATCAGGGCATGGGAAAGCATCACTCTGTCTTCAAGATGGGCACTGACTTCGAGAAATGCTAAGGATATTATCTGGAAAGTAGATTTTTTTTTTAATTTTCTATCATTTATGTTTTTGGCATAATTTTCGTTTTAACAATATGAAAAATTTTGTCAAAAACATAAGATAATAGAGAGAGTTCATAGAAAATTCCAAAGAGTCTTCTTAGCATTTCTCATCTAGGGAAGGGAAGGGAAGGGAATATAACTGAAAATCCAGTGTACAAGTGGCAATAAATTAAGATGCCAAGTGGGCATGTAGATAACAGTGATTTAGGGTTAATTAACACTCAGTCACTTCGGGCCTTTGGATCCAATCCAACAGTTGTTCAATTTTATTTGACGATCGTTGGATTAGAAGAGTTCTAAGTGGTGGAGAATCGTCGAGATAATCACATATCATTATCTATAATTAGCTTCAAATCAGCAAACTAATAACTATAAGTAACACGTTTTCTGATGATTCCAAAATTGAAGTTCTAACTCCATTTCGTACTAAAATATGGTTGTATCAAAAAACCCAATATACGTTAAAACATTTTCCTTATTAAGGTTTAGACCATAAAACGTGAAAAATGTGCCCCTTTTTCCTTTATTTCTCTTTACGTTACTAAACATATGTAAAAATAAGAAGACAGTGCCACCAGAACAAGAAAGTTTCTCTCGTATTTCAAAACAGCCCAACTGTGCCCATTAACAAAAGATTTCTTGCAGGGCACCTCAGCTGATAAACCTTATATTGTATTCTACTTTGCTCATCTTTGCTTTACCTTTGCCTCTTTGAGAGAGATCTAGATGTTTCCCGAAATAATGAAAACAGCTAGCATTTGCTTCTTGTCAAGTATGAACACACCCAAAAGAACAAATCACAAATACCTTACTTCCAGAGCTTCCAATCCTTTTTAACCTTTATAATCACTTTTACCCCCATCCCGCAATCATCTGCATAATTTAGTCCTCCATCTTTCTGCTTTTCCCACTTTTTGGACGGCTGTCTATCACTTTTTGTCATCCAATCCCAAGCTTTCCACCGAGATTCCTTCACCGTTTCCACCTTCTTTGCTCTATAAATATACAGTTCTCCCGCTTCATCTGATATTAATTACACTCATCAAGTTGGTTTTTTCTTTTTCTTCAAGAAAAAGAAAAACCAGTTTTGAAACCCTAATTTCATTGAGCACACCAATGGCTGCTGCTACTACTACTACAAGCTATCCATACACAAGCCAAAACTCATCTTCTCAAAGATCAGTGGCCATGGTGCTTGCTCTAGTATCTGCGATTGTTCTTTCACCTATCTATACAAACCCTAGAAAAAGCAGTGATGCAAGATACCATGAAGCAAAATGGAGCTCTGGGTTTGTTCTTCCCATGATTCTTGCCGGACTTATTATTGCCATCAAAACCACTTCTTCATCATCATCGAGTTCGTCAGCCTCTTCGTTGTCGTCGACTCGAGGAGATTCTTCCATTCCTTCTTCTGATCCTTCGTGGGTTCTGAGAATTGGGAGCTCGTCCTGGGGGCTTGCTGGGGTTTTGGTGATGCTGATGTTTGTGCTTTCTTGGCAAGGTTCTGTTCATGAATTCTTGTGGAGATAGAGACCAAAAATTACGTACAATTGTATCTCTTATATCGTGTTTCATTTTAGTGGGTTGTACTAGAAATTGCTATATATAATAATGTAAGTTGTGTTAGTAAATGGAGATTCTTGATCCAAAATGTGGGTATCATGCACTTCTGTGTTAAAGAACTTCAAAAACTGAATAATGTTTAAATACTAGTACAAGTTACAACCCCATGCTATATATAAAATGAAATTGTTGTCAACTGTGAAACAAGATTAAGTTAAAGCTGGGGATCGAAGAAAATCCCAATGTATATGTCCCTTTTCTATCTCTGTGACTAGTTATGTGACGGGAGGTATAGAGAATGATGTGTATAAAACATTGGGGTATGTAAGTGCTTGTTTTGTATCCAAAACAAATCCAACTTGTTAAACTTTAAGAAACAATTTTTGAGTGCAAGGTCCAAAATTCTTGTTTGGTATTTCAATTTTGAAAATTGGACTTAAGAACAACTTTAGATAATGACTTATTTCTTATAAACACAAAACGTGAGGTTTTACAGTTTTTAAATCAAAATGTGCTCTTTCTCCCTATTTTCTGTACTCTCCTCTCTTTCTCTCTCGTATCTTTCATCTCTCTCTCTCTCCTCCCAAACCTCTGATCCCCTTTCGATTTTCTCTGCTCTTTATCTCTCTCCTCTCTATCTAGTTGGATTTAGAAGTTGTCGATTCCGCCAGGGAAAGGATGGAGGGTGACCTTTTTTTCCTATTTAATTGTTAAAATTTAAAAATAATTTTGAATCTTATACCTAACAAGTTTTTAGGTCTTAAAAAAAAGTGTTCTCGAGAAATGTTTTGAGATACGATGAATTTTTTAATAGGATAACGTTTCCTCGTGATCAAGGCTAAGGATTGGTTGCGTTATGCTTCGAGCCCGAGATATAAAAATAAGGTGACTTCCAAACTCATTCTCCAAAAATAAAAAATAAATCTTTAGAGGCTTCTGGCAACGTTCTCATGTGAAGCTTCTTAATTCTTCTTTTCACCCTTTAATGTTACACAATGATTTGAACCGTCTATTTTGAAGTTCACCTTTTAATATCTAATGGTTAGTGGTTACCCAATAATTAAACAAAGAAATGTTATTCTGTTAAACCCTAACATTATGTTTGGATGAGGGAAATAAACTTGAAATTATGAGAAAAGTTATAAATTATAAATTGGCATGCATCAATATCCTCGTTTGGATTCATAAGCATAGAAATTTAGAATTTCCGAGTGGAAAACTTGGAATTTGGGGCCTCTAATTCCCAAGTTTAAATTTCATGTAAATAGGTGTCATTTCCAAATTTCTAAGGGTGAGAACATAAAAATAACAAATTCCATATTCAAATTCCATTATTCTTAGGTTAACCAAACAAAAAAATTTACAAATTCTAGACAATAAAATTTCGTCATTTGAATTTCCATCATTTTGAAATTCCTTAGTAATTTTAAATTTCCTCATCCGAATAGAGTGTAACATTTTGACCACATTGATCAAACAGTAAAACGATTTATAATTTGGTTGATCTTCGTTAGAGTTGATATTTAGAGGACGAAGTAGAAAGTAAACGGCTTCCAACATCGCGTCAGATTAAAAGGTTGGTGGGCCTGATTCAAACTTAAGCCCAATAAGAGACGAGCAAAGTACTATGGACTCTTCCCCATAACCCACCCACGGCTCTCTCTCTCTCTCTCTCCTCTCTCTCTCTCTTCCATTTCCTTTTCTTCACCCGCTCATCCATCAGCAAAGCCCTAGCTACTGGAATCGAACTCATCGATCTGCCTCTCACGCAAATCCAATTCAGAGAGACCTCACCCTCTTCGGTACAAGACGAGGTGAGCTATCTACTTTCTTACTCTCCATCTTAGTTATGTTTGATTTATCATGAAATTAGCTGTGTAAAGTTTCAATTTCTTTGATTTGGGTCCTCAATTTTTTGATCCGGCTAAGCTTAATTTAGGATTAGGACTCAGTTCTTCCATTAAAGGCGAAAGCTGACATCAAATCTACAATTCCAATTGATAAGTTCTTGATTTTCATCGACCAGAATGGGTTTTGTATTTTGGAAATAAATAGGGTTTAGGGTTCTTTTTGTCCAGTGGACAAAATTAGAATATAAAATTCGAACCTTTCGTGTTCTTTGAAATGTGCAAATTTCCAGTAAGCTGTGGTGACTGAGTTGGGGTGTGAATCAGAATATGGGTTTTCTATGGGACCTTCATTTTTTTTTTTTTTTTTTTTTTTGAATCTTTACATTTGACTCTGATTGTGTTTACATTGTATTTTTGGTGCTACCATATTCGATATGCTCTAATAGCAACCTCCTTCATTGTCGCGCTTTCTGCTCGCTACTTATCTAACTTCATATTTTGGATATTCATCAATTACTGCCACAAATTTGTGACAGTTTGGTGTGCTAATTGGGTTAATTTTTCACAAAATCTGTACGTTCGTCGATCACTGCCTTGAATTTGTGCTAGTTTTCTTCGTAATGTTAATTTGCCCTAAAATTTGTACATTCATCAATCACTTCCTCAAATTTGTACTAATTTGCTATGCTTCTTGTGTTAATTATGCTCCAAATTTGCATATTCATCAAAAAAAAATCACTACCTCTAAATTCTTATTTCTGTTAGTGCTCTCGATGTGCAGCCCATTCTTTCTGTAGTGTCTATTATCCTGGACGCATTTACTGGAGTCTTCAAAGGAAAATAAAAAGGTTCAGTAGTTTAGAGGTTTAGCCCATCCCATTGCTCCAGGCCAGCCTAACATAAGTACCCAGAACTAGAAAATGGCAGGGGAAGATGAGGACTTGCCCAGAGACGCCAAGATTGTGAAGACGCTGCTAAAGTCGATGGGTGTGGAGGAGTATGAACCTCGTGTTATTCACCAATTCTTGGAGCTGTGGTATCGATATGTTGTTGATGTGCTCGGTGATGCACAGGTCTACTCCGAACATGCTGGTAAAGCCGCAATTGATTGTGACGATGTCAAGCTTGCTATTCAGAGCAAGGTTAATTTTAGCTTTTCACAACCCCCGCCAAGAGAGGTAATTTTTTTTTTTTCACTCCCTTTATTTTTCATCTGCTAAATCTGAGATCATGTTAATCTGAGTTCGGCTAATAAAAGAGTCGGAGAAGATGCATCTACATTTACTTTGTCATGTTATAACATCAAACAAAGATTTGTCAACATAATACAGTTTTCATCAGCTTGTGGATGAGTTTGCGCTTTTTTTTTATCAAGCATCATGTTAGAGAGTTTGACATTAAGCTGACCCATTATCAGGTTTTACTGGAGTTGGCTAGAAACAGAAACAAAATCCCATTACCGAAATCAATTGCCGGGCCCGGAGTGGCACTGCCACCTGAACAAGACACATTGATCAGCCCGAACTATCAACTGGCAATCCCAAAGAAACAACCAACCCAAGCAGTGGAAGAAATGGAGGAGGATGAAGAGCCTTCTGAACCAAATCCACCCCAAGAACCGAAGCCCTCTGATGTGCCACAGAACACTCCCCAAAGGGTATCCTTCCCCCTCACTAAACGCACAAAGTGAGGATCTAGCCGACGGGAAGAAACAGTGGTTCATCCTAGTGCAGAGGTGTGAGATGTAGTAATTGTGTTTGCTTACAACAAAATGCTGATTTGTATTAGAAATGTATACTTGTAAAAGAATGTTCTGCAATACTTTCGATAATTGCTAAACAGTTATTTGAATGCTTATAACATGAGATAATTGCTAAACAGATGTTCTGCAGTTGACTTCTGTTCTCTTTCTGTAAAACATGATGAGGTACAAGATTCCTGGGTTTGTGCTCCATAACCAGAGGTTCTGCAATGCCATGAAACCATAATAGGGATGACAATGATTCGAACCGGGGAGAGGTGCAAACAACAAAAACAACAATAAAGTCTTATCCGACTAAGTGGTGTTGACTATGAATCCTAAAATGTTATTGTGATGGAAAAATGTGCCATCTCCAAAAATCCTATGATGCTTCGGGGTTTAGGATACTCCTGTACATGGTGCATTTTACCGTTGGATTTTGGTTCTCCACACCCTTGGACTCGTACCCCGTGTGTTCAATTCTCTCTCGATTCTCTCTCTCCTGATATCGCTTATATAAATCAAAATACCAATTAGCCAATACGGTAAAGGGAATACGCGAATTTCGCCAACATGTCACCATAGAACCAAAAGGATGTCGAAACGACAAGCATGTTGCAAGATAGTCCCCTGAGTCTATACAGAAACTTATAAGAACATAATGTCGGGGGAGTATCGTGAAAGATAATAGTGCATTCAATGTGAGAACCTTCAAAGATAAAGCAATTTTAACACCTTGTTGAATTCGGTTAGTCATCGAATAACAGAACCACGTAGCTGTTCCGTACAAATGCTTTTGATTTATATACAAGAATGACTTTAGTGTCGCTGGATACAACCATAAACGGGACAATCTGCATTCCGGTCAACTTCTCCAACCCGCCATACGATTAGCAGGAGGCCCTGCACTCGATACACTGGTGCCCCGGTCGTACATGCGCTGAATCTCTTCTCTGTACTCTGTCAAAGACTTGTCGGGAATAGCTGGAGTCAGCTCCAACACATCCCCCATCTGCAGCTTGCATGTAGGATCTTTCACTGGCGCATGGTTCAGCCTCGGCCTCAGTTCCTCCTTCAGTGGGAACCCGTACGGAGTCCATCTCAAGCTCCCTCGCCCAGCTTTTTCCAGCAGATCCATAACAGTGGAGTTTGCAGGAAACTCTTGCACAGACATCTGAAATAATAGAACTTACATGGTCAGACTCATCGTAAACAAGTTCCTGCTTATTTTCCTATATGCTTTCTATAAAGATTAAAATGAAAAGCATAAAATATGAACAAATATGTCTGCGATATAAACGGGGAAATGCGGCCATTTCTTACAATTAAAACCTTGTAAAATCCCAATACAAACATATTTACGTCAAGACTTGTGCCTACCCCCATTGCTAAATCTGTGCCATATTATTTTGCTTGCCCCAACTTTGCGTGCTATATGGACACCCAACAAAGGTGCATAATATGCGTCTATCAACACTAAAGACACCATGCTTAATGCAGAATTGCAAATGTGAAACTACGATGGTGCAGAACATCAGTTCAAGACTGCAGTATGAAAGTTAGAAAGTCCCATAAAGACCCACCTCATATACAGCTAAATATATTAAATCCAGCTACGAACCAATTAAACATATTCATACAAAATTAACAGGAAGTTTTCTACAACGAACCTTATCATTCTCTAGCATGATGACAAACACCGGCCCGTCTTGACCACAGTGAGGCTTGTAAGAATATGGACAGTCATCAGAATGAGTAGGAAACGTGCACGGCGGCTTGATTGAATCGTCACAGCCAACGGAGGACCTGTCTCTGTTCATTGCCTCACACTGCCAAGTGACCACCCATCTGGCCCACTCAACCATTTGAAGCACAAATGAAGGGTGCTTACAGTCACCTTCCTTGTATCTCCAATGAGCTGCAAATCCAAACTCAGCCTGCAAATGCATCTCCTTTGTTCGAATTTGGACTTCCAGTGGAATCATGCCTTCACCCATCACCACAGTGTGCAATGACTGATACCTATATTATTAGATGAATATTAGCACAAGAGTGTGAAAAAAGGATAATCTAGGTGACTAGAACTTTTTTGAGGTACGTTGACCAAATAAACAAAGAACTTTTTGAGGTATGGCATACCCATTACACTTGGGTTGAGTTATGTAGTCCTTGAACTTTCCTGGGACCTCAGACCACAACTGGTGAACAACTTTAAGTGCCTCGTAACAATCATCCTCATTTTCGACAATCAAACGTAGCCCATGAATATCATGTATTTCATCCATGTTTAGCTTCTTCCTGTGCAAAATAAGCCATAAGCATGTTAATTTCAATCCAGGCATGGAGAATAATGTGCTATAGCACATGGATGTCAAAGCATGCAACTATAACTCATCAATCTACTGATCCATTAAGAACTGTGTTTATAACAAAATTTATGGTCAACTTTTATGATGCAATAGAAAGAGAGGGCCGAGAGAACATACTTTAACATTTTAGAGTAGATGCTATACAAGCTCTTATGCCGACCACAAAGAACATGGTAGGAAATGGCTTTATCCTTGAGAGCACGCTCTAATGTCTCCGTGGCAGAAATAATCATTGCCTCGTCAAACGAATCTACAAGCTTAGAGGACAGTTCTTTGTGCTGATCCGGGTTGAGATGCTTAAAACATAAATTTTCCAGCTGCACCTTCCAGCTAGAGATTCCAAGTCTGTTGGCCAAGGGCACAAAAATCTCCAAAGTCTCCTTTGCAAACCTCTGTTGTTTAGCCAAGGGTAATGCATCTAGTGTAATCATATTATGCAATCGGTCTGCCAATTTAATGAGGACGGCACGGGCATCTGCCATGGCAAGAAACATGGTATGCAGGCGATCTGCCTCAACTGTTTTGCACGCTGTATTATTATCACGGGCAAGCTTGCTCAAATGACTGAGCTTGGACACCTGATCAATTCCATAAAGAACTAGATTAGAACTAGTAAATGTCAATATCATATACAAATATTCATAGAAAAACAAACACAGCAATAGCACCATTGAAATATAGAATCCTACACTAGGTTTCACTTTTGTAAATAGAGTATCATTATGTAAATCTCAACAGCTGCTTTTTCTATTCTAAGTTACAATTAGAACACCGTGCAACATGATTGTAAACTTCATACAGCTGCAACATATGCAAGACAATCATGTAACTCGTGTTAACATGAGCTCAACTATAGAATTAATTGATAGCACAAGCATTCATTCGGATAAGAAGAAAACAGTTAACTTTTAATCAATATGACATCTATTACACCATCTGGAAAGTTCCAGTGCAGATGTTATAGAAAGCTTAAGTGGAATCCGTGAAACAATGGCAGGTAGATTTCACACATCATGAACAATTAACTTGAATCTAGTGTTCAACATACGAAAACAAACAACTTCTCATGCACGAATAAAAATTGATACTTGTCGAATTACTTCCATTCAATAATACAATAGAGTAATGAAAATTATCGAACACATACCCCTTCTACTAAATCAGCAACCCCAGCTCCAAATTTCCCAAATATGTAGTCATAACACATAAAAGAATCATCAAGTGTGTCATGCAAAAGCCCTGCAGCAACAACTGTGGAATTAGCACCGATCAATGCGAGCAACACCGCCGTCTCCACACAATGCTGCAAATAAGGATCGCCACTTGCTCGCATCTACAATAAAACAACACATAATACAACAACAAAACTTCTCAACCCAATTCACTAAAATCCCAAAACGCAAAAATCGAAACAAAATTCAAACCCAAACAAAATTTACCTGCCCTCTATGCGCTTTTTCAGCCTCGTAAAAGGCCTTGATAATAAAATCTTCATAGAAAATCTTGTGCCGCAGCTGCGCACCCATTAGCAACTCCTTAGCATAAGGCTCAGCAACTCCCTCCAAAAACCCATCTTCCATGTTGAAAGTCAATTCATCAAGAACAGCTGAAGAATCCACACCCAAACCATCAGTCTGAGCCTCGAAGCTCGCCGAATCGTAATCTATGCAGGAAGAGCCCAAAGCACCCCTCACAAACCCATTAAACAACCCATTACTCCCACACCGAATCGAATTCAAGCTAATATCTCCATTGCTAGACCTTTCCCTTGCAATTCTCATCGGCGGGCTTCTCGCCGACCCCGAAACCCCGCTACTGGAAGACGAAACCGGACCCTGAAACACCGAAACCGGGCTCTGGTCCCGGTTCAACGAAGCCCCATTGAACTTGCTCCCCGAATACCGGAACGAGCTGCTCAATTCCTTCAATTCCTCGCCTCTATCGTGCCACCGAGAACCCAATTCCTCTCCTCCACCCGAAAAGCTGGACGACGACGACGCGTGCTTCACCGTCTGCGACGAGAACAGGCACGATAGCCCCCCAGCCACCGGCTTCTGCGACGCCGTCGACGACGAAGATCGAGAGCTCAATTCGAAATCGTGTGAGGCGTGCGCGTTGATCTGGCAAGGGTGCGCCGTCGAGCACACACTGCTCGGCGGGCTCGCGTACAGAGCTATTGTGGGGACCGTCATGGCTTCCTTTTGGCTGCGATTCCGGACCCCAAATCACAAATCGAGAAAACCCAGATAACGCTTTCGCCCAAATCGAATTTTCTCGGCGAGCCACTAATTTTCTTCTCAAAAGCAACTAACTTTCCCGGGAAACCAACCACTTCAGACACCCAATTGGACTTCTTCAGATACCCAATTGGACTGTTTCAGATACCCAATTGGACTGTTTCAGATACCCCATCGGATTTACCAGAGCCCCAGCAAGCTAATTTTCGAAAAGAAAAAAAACCCAATTGGGTAAAAAGGTTCTGTATCTAAAATTCTTGTTCGATACCCAATTGGACAAATCAAAGATTGTGAAACAAAGAAAAGTATAATGGAAGCTACAGTTATGTACAGATTTATAGAAATTGAGCTCAATAAATCCAGAACCAATTGAAAAACTAACCCAATTCGAGGAAAGTTAGTCAAAGACGCTTACAAACGCAGGAGAGAGAGAGAGAGAGAGAGAGAGAGAGATGAAGCTTCTTTCTTCGTCTTTGAACCTTTTTTTTTTTTTTTTGAGAATCCCTCCCTTCTCTCCCTCTCTGTTTTGTTGTTTTTCAATCAAGTGGTAATTGCTTATAGGCCAGGCAATTAATTGTGAAATTACCTAAAAGTCCTCGGGACTTGTGAATTTGGTTTTAAACCATCTGGATTTTTATTTTTTTATTTTTTACAATTCGACAATCTGGATTTATTGGATCGCAGTGTATATGAATCTGGCTGTGTTTCTGTCTTTAATTGGAAACGAAGACAATAAACAACCATTATTAGACAAGTACAGAATGTTTTTTTATTTTTTGGTAACATAATTTTTTTTAGCAAACCATCCCATTTTTTATTAAAAAATTAGGCAAACACCACGTTTATAAAATACGCAGAGTACACAATTTGAACGAAAACAAAGTACACAAATTAAAATTGGAAATCGAGTTGAAACTTCTAATACAGTTGACAAAAAGTGCTTTTTTGCTCACGCCCTTAAGTGAGTGTGATTTTCACCCCTCTGATTGTTTGCTGTTAGATCAATTTGGTTAAATTAATTTAAGACATTATCTCAAAATTTAGATTAATGAAATGAGTATCACGCTTGATTTACGGGAGTGAGAAAAGATGCACTCGTGGATAAATGCCATATACATATTTACAAACCAAAATACACAAATTTTGCAATTGGTTTTCGTATGTGATGCATTTGTCTCTTAACTACAAATTCCATTCCCTGATCCAAACTCAAAAACAGCAAAAATCAATTTGGAGAATGCAAGTTGGCTAAGTTTGTAGAATGATTCCTTCGTATATTATTTTATATTTTGTGCTTATCCACTCGACTGATTTTATATTAAATATTGGATAAATTATCAAATGTTGAAATGGTAAGAGAATAGGAACTTAATATGGTATTGTTAAACACTAATGGCAGACTAGAAGAAGCAATTATCAATCTCCCACTTGTGTGCTCATATCATATGTTGCAATCAAGCTTTTTGTCTAAAGTTAGATTACGTTGGATTCCACTAATGTGGTGTTATTAATTTTATCTATGTCGCATCTGAACGAGTTATTAGTGCTATATACAATACTCAATATAAGCATATCCCTCTTCAAGTTATAACTTATATATTAGTAATATTAGGTGATAGTGTCACAGTCACATTAAAATTTCAAATTTCTTCACGCATGTTACTAGAGCATCTCCAACCGATGAGTTAAATCTAAGATAGAATGACACGTAACTAAATTTAAAGGTATAAAGAAGGAAATTGAATCCCCTCCTGAGCAAATGGTGGGGATCCTCATGACCACACAATACGGGCCGTTGGATTTTGATCCAACGGCTACAAACAGGAAGGTCCTTCTAAAAATTATAATAATTGTAGTTATTAGATCAAAATTTAACTTGTGTGATCATGATGATCCCATCATTCGCTCAGGACGAGATCCAATTCCAT